>LBNU01006885.1:1566-16299 GCA_014162995.1 Artemisia annua
GCTTCGTGGGAGGCACCCCATGCTTACCCTTTTATTGCATCTTTAATTTCTAATAAGTAACGCGAGGAGGGCGACCTCTTCCAATCTTGTGTTTGCTTGGTTGTTTGTGTTTGTGCAGGATTTCCCCAATTCATGATGACTCTCGTGCTCGTGGATCATCTCATCTCCACTCGAGTCCAATGTATTGATGCTTGCTTGGAAATCACTATATCCAAATCTAATCGACTAATGGTATCTTTGGCATACTTAATAAACGGCCTTAGATTTATTGTTAGGATTACCCTTACCTTGAAAACATTGAGGACAATGTTTACCTTTAGTCTGGGGGGGTGAATCTTCGATTTGATTGACCTAGCACTTTCATCTTTGTCGTTTACTTACGCAACACCGTTTTCCTCAAAAATCCAAAAAAAAAATTGAAAAATTTTGAAAATTTTCAAAGCAAAAAGCACAAAAAAATGAGAAAAAATTAAAAATTATGCAAAAATAGAATAAAATTTTTGACACCGAGTTTGACTTTCCTACTAGGTAAGAGTGGGAATAAAAATTTTGACTTGATCCGGGCGTGTTGAGCCCTAGCATGTTCCCTTAACCAAAGATGATCATAAAAGCTTTTGCTAGTTTTGTACACAAGGAGCTACTCTTTTGTCGGCTCCCGTACTTTACTTTATATATGCATGGCTTAAAATTATCGGCTAAGTATCCGCGGATCTCATTATTTGAGATTTTCAAAATGCGGAGAATGAGATATGATAGTGTTTATTTAGAAGTTAGTTACCATACGTGGAGTAGTGGTTCTCTTTAAAGCTCATCGAAGGTACTTGTGGCCTTTCGTTCCCATCAGCTTGTTTCACCCCATATCTTGTGCGCTAATTAAAGATGTTAGGTTTAGCCGATGAGTAGTTTTTTATCTTCTTAAGAGAATCTTTGCTTGGGAAATGGGGTATACATCATGGATACACGTCAATTGAGTTGTATTGTATATCGTTGAATAAGCGTAGTACGCATGTGGTTGCGGAGCTACCCAAAAGCCCGTTGTTATGTATGAGCTAAGGTGCTTTAAGACTTCGGATTGAGATCGGACCTTGGATCCTAGATTCCAACCCTAGCAGTTGGCGGTAGGTCTTGGATTGAAACCGTGAAGGTTCGGAGTCGAGAAGTTACTAAGGCAAGAAAAAGATAAAAAAATGAAAAAAAAAGTATCAAGAAAAAGAAAAAGAAAAAGAAAAGAAAGAATAAGGATGTATGTTGAAGATTTATGGATCAAGAGTTCTAGTGTTAAGACTAAAGTTGGTCGCGCGTGAGGTGCATGTTACGATCCTAGATCAGACGCATGAGGTGCACGTGAAATGTACTCGCCAACTTATGTCTATTTATGATGTATCCCAAGTCTTTGTATGTATCCAATATCCTTGATGTGGACCACATTTCTCTTGCAAACCTTCTTAAGGGAAGATCGATAACTACTTAGCGTTTGAATTTGATATCTTTATCGGACTAAATCATATTGAAACGAGAAAATATGAAGCAATTCATTTCTCAAATCAATTAAAAAATTCTAGATGCACTAAGATTTGGGAGCGGGAGGTGACCACACACAAGTAACTTCCATGAGTGGTATTGGTATCTAACGTCTAAGTAAGCGGTGATCTCGTTTTTGCACTTAGTTTGGGACTTGTGAAAAATCAGGGACGATGAATTTTATCCAATCGGTCACTTTTCTATGAATCGTGTTCTTGCTCTATGACCCTTAATCGTTATCAAAAGATAATGAAAGTCATTCACACCGTCATATGCTAAAATAGTGTTATATGTGATGTACATAGTCAAAAACGGAAAGCCGGGGCGTTTTAGGGAATAAATGATTTCGAATTTCTCTTGAACGTTTTGCTACTTTTCAAAGTTAGTAAGGAGAGGTTTTGAAATTATTTACCCTTAAGGCGTGATGTGATTACATTGCGTGAGGACACGCAATACCTTAGTCTGGGGGATTTTGGTATGTGCTTATTCACATACCTTTTATTCACCATTATTAGACTATTTTAGACCAAAAACTAACGCGAAAAGCCAAAGATATCGTGTTTTTGTGTTTATGACTGTGCAGGTATGGATATTGCTAAAACATCACAAAAAGCAACCTAAAAGCCCAAAAAGAGCACGAGATGTGGAAAAGAGTTTGAAAGAGAAGCAAAAGAAGAAATCTACTCATGAAAAGCCCGTGAAGATGAATTATTTCTCAAAGGCTCAAGAAAGTACAAGAGACACTTAATCAAAGCTCATTGATGATTATGAAGCTATAACTTTCTAAATCCGAGCAAGTGATCACTTTTACATTATTGAAGATCTTTGGAAAGCTCGTCAACACATCACCTCAAAGTTACAAGGACTATAGTCGTGTTTTAGAAAGTTAAGATAGTGTCGTATCTCTAGTTTATGCTTTGTATGAACAAAATTATAAAGACTAAGGGGCTAAGTGCAATATGTAAAACAAGGGATTAGTCACCTAGACTCCCTTAAATACCACCCCATGGCCTCATTTAGTCTTGGTTAGTTGGTTAGAATTTTAGTTTTTATTAGTTCATAGAATTTATCTTATGTTGTAGTGTAAGGTTTTAATGCAAGCATTTTATTTTCATGTCCAAGTCTTTTACTTTGCTTATTTCCTAGCTTATTTGCACCTTCTTTTCATCTTATTCAAGCTTCTTACTTCTATCTTGATTCAATATAAGCTTATATAAGTCTTGCACCACCTTTGCATGAAAAGATATTTTCGTGCCTTATGATTATGACTTGAGCTTATTTGGGTTTTGCTAGCTTGTGAGAGCTTTTGTTTTGTTTTTGTTTAGCTTATTTACAAGTTTTAAAGTCGTTATCTTTAGCTTTTTAATCTTTATTTTGAGTCTAAACTAGCTTTTTAGTTACAAGCCCTAGAAATATGTTTTGCTTATTTTGATTAGTTGTGTTTTCTATAGCTTGTTTTGAGTATTGGTTTTGCTTAATATTGAGTTTAAATAAGTTTTCATTAAGTTTTTATAAAAATTTTACGTAAAAAATATGTCCAGTATGTCACTTAGGGGTTTAGTAGCGAGTTTGGTTATTAGGGTTTAGTAGCGAGTATGGGGAAATGTTACGTAGCGAGTTTGCTATTTATTTTTGGCTAGCGAGTTTAATCTTGGCTAGATAGCGAGTATGGTTTTCTTTTAACCCTAGCGAGTATGATGTTTATTTAAATCTTAGCGAGTTTGTTTTGTTTCATAGTAGCGAGTTTGATTTCTAAAGTAGCCTAGCGAGTATAGTTTTTTTATCCATAGCGAGTTTCGTGTTTCTAATGTGCCTAGCGAGTTTTGTTTTTTTAGTTTTAGCATAGCGAGTTTGTTTTTCTTTTCAACATAGCGAGTATCATTTCCTTTAGAGTCTAGCGAGTTTAATTTAGGATAGCGAGTTTTGTTTTTGTCCTAGGATAGCGAGTTTCATTTTAAAGTGTGTAGCGAGTTTGATTTCAAAGAGTGTAGCGAGTAGGGTTTTCATTAAGCATTGCGAGTTTTATTTTTCTTGTGTAGCGAGTTTTGTTTTTTTTAAATAGCGAGTTTAGGTTCAAAGTTAAATAGCGAGTTTCATAATTATTTTGTCTTAGCGAGTTTAGGTTTTTATTTTCTTTGGTTTTCGAGTCTTAGTCTTTTATTGTCGTGTCTTGTTTATTTCTAAAGCCGAGCTAGGCTTATTGGCACTCCATCGTTCATCGAGTGGAGTTTACTTTTATTTATTTCATACCGTTACTCTGTCGAATTTTCTTTTAAACTTTTTAACTTAGTTTAATTTTCTTTCGTTAATTAAAATACAAAACAACAAAAACATTTCCTTTATTTATTTCTTTCTTAAGTTTAAACTTTTATTTCTTTTTCGCTTTACTTAGCCTAATGTTTTCTCTCATAGTTAAACTTATTTCCTTACTTATCGTTCTTTACTTCATTTAAACTTTATGCAAACCTTTCGTAGTATAACTAAAACAAAATCAAATCTTTTCAACCCATTCATCTCACATAACTCACGACTTGAGTGACTAGATCAATTTCAACGCTCGTTGGGACAACGATACCTAGTGGTCAAAAGCTTCACCGCTTAGTCTGCTACAATCAGCCGGTTTTCCCCCTTCCATACACGAAAAGTACAGAAAAAAAATGGGAAAACCCCTAAGCGCCGCCTAACATATTTCTTTATCATGAAAGAACTCAAGATCAAGATTCGTGATAATCCCGTGAAGGTTTGGTACGATTAATCACCTATTTTCTTTAACATCTTTTATTTTAAATTTTTTTATGTAACTATAATTGATGGATATGATTAGGGTTTATTAAAATTCAGTAACTAAACATGTTTGATCATTAAAAACATAACTAGGGATGTGTAAGGGGTTTTATCATGCGTTTGGTTAGGGTTAGGGTTTTGTTTGTGATGCTGACAGAAATTTGGTTCGGATTGATTAGGGTGAATTTTGAAGATATTAACGTGTTTTTGCTTGATTCTTGAGTCTAAAATTAAGTACTACTTGTCTACTTTCTGGAAATATAAGTTTCATGGTCATTGGAGGTCGGGAGGTAAGCCTTTTGAATTTTATAAGATTAAGTGTCAAAGCTTAGTAATCGGGTCTGAAAATCAGTAGCAGTTTTTGATTTTGCATTTTCAAACCGTAAAGAGTTAGGAGCTCTCATTTGACAAGAGTGATATTTGGGATATTTGGGACTTCCTGGAATGTTTATAAATTTTTATGAAGTATATAAATGCACAAGGGTATTTAAACTTGTTAATAAATTCTGGAAAAATTCAAGTAGACTTCTAAAACATAATAGCTTCTGTGGGAATTTTGGTGAACTTTTATGTTGACCTCTGGTATGATTTGGAAATTCGTTTATTGGACCTAAATTCGTCTTAAAATCTGTCAATTACATGCATGTATGAATAGACAATTAACGGTGTTTGGTTTGCATTGGGGTACGACTATGGGTATTAGAATATGAATGGGTGTGTAAGTAATAACAGAAGGATTTGAGTCTATTTTTGTTTGTAGATAATGTATTTCATTCTGTAACATGTAACAGATAGTGATTTGATTTCAGTTTTGTTGTTCTAAAATGACTATTGTTCTTTGCAATCTCATCATAATTTTATTTGTTTTGTGCACCAGTAATGGAAAATAAAAGGATGCAACGGCAAGTCTCCACGAGAAATACGAATGATTATGAAATGTCCAGAAGGTCAAGGATTCAAGAAAACCAACAGAGATTACAAGCTTTGGGAGTGAAAAATCTTGCTAAGTCTTTGACAAGTCTAGTAGAGAGTGACAAAACAAAGAAAAAGAAAAAGAAACCAACGGATACCAGTGAGAAAGATGCAGATTATATGTCTGGTTCAGACTTTCATCTTAATGCTGAGGAAGATAACCCAGAAGAAGCGGCTACACAAACAAATAAAAAGGTACTAATAATAAATTTGGCTACTATATTTTCTTTATGTTTGTTTTCTAACAATTCTAGCCTTTCATTAACCAATTTTTCTAGCTTAAAATCATTTCCAAATTCTTTAAAAAATGTTTTTATATAATCTTTGGTAGCTCATCCTTTATTACTTTAAGCTTTTAAGTTTTAGTTTCATAATTTACTTGCTTTAATTTTAGCTTAGACTTGCCCATTTGGACTGGTTGTGGTCTGCATAGTTTATCTGTCCTAGCTCCCTTTTCCTAGCTTAATATCTGTTTAGTTATTAATCCCCTAGGTCTGATTTTTAGCACTCTATTACTTCATAGTATAGGCTAATTAGTGTTTGGCTTTTTGAGGATTTTACTGCTTATTTAATGCTTTATATTTAGTCTACAAGTAGGCCATTGAGGTTGTTTCACCTCAGTTATAGTAATGCTTATTTCTGATTTGAGCATTTTAGGTGCTTTGAGTTTATACCATTTCTTATATATGTTCCCTGAAGCTTATTTAGATCTCCCCTAGTATACCCTTTGCTTTGTTTCACCAATAGTTCAGCTTATATTAGCTTTAGAGTAGATTTTAGATCCCTTTTTAATACTTTTAAAGTGACTAGTGTAACTACTGTTCATTTTCCCTTTTATCTACTTAGTTGTTGAATTTTATAAAATATGTTAGTTTCAAAAAAATGTTCATTTTTATGTATTTGATTAGTTTGTTAAATAAAATTGAGAAATAAGCAAATTGTTGCATGAATAAATTGCATAATAGGGGACGTTACATATCTCATTAGTTGTTGCATCTCCAATATAGTATTTTTGCATTTTCATAACGTCAGATACATATTTTCACATATTCAGCATACACTGATCAATTTTTGACCTCCTTTGTATACACCAGCCTCCATACCTGCAGTATTACATCTCTTTAACCTAATACATGTGTCTGACTATAAATTGATAAATGTTTGTTGAAAATTGAAATCTAGGTCGGGGATGAAGTTTTCCTTAAAAGCATTCTAAACTCAACCGAGACTGTAGCAAAAGGATGGGTGAGGAGCTTGAACCCAAATGATATAGTTGGTGGTACAGAGATTGGACGAGGATGGTGTGAGGTAAACGTTCAAGTACCAACAAAAAGAGATGAAATGTTGGTGAGACCATATGGGTTATTTGCCACAATTGAAGACTGTGTTGGTGCAACCATAGCATGGCCTTGTCCCTTTATCTCGGTATGTCTTTGTTAATCTTGTGATACCAATAATTTTACTAACATGGAGCTTAATGCTTATACATGGGTGTTTATTTGTAGGTGGTCCGTGAGGATTGAGAAAGGATGCATGATGACCCCAGACTAAGCTTCTTGTTGCTTTAATTTATTGTTTAATGTTAAAAGAACTTATTTATGTTTAGTGCTTTTGTTATGACAATGACTTATATGAAATACAATTTCGTTTTATTCATTTAATAATTAGTTGATGTTTTATTCATATCGTAATAATAGAGTGTGCATGCTGAAAATAGCGTCCTACCATAAATTTGGTTTCATAATCGTATTTGGGATATTAGGACCCTTTTCTTGGTCTTAAAGTAACTATAATGGTATATGATAACCATCCTAAGAATTAACATTTAAGGACGCTTGTATGTGTATCAGAAGATTAACAGTAGGTTACCACATGTTAGAACATTGTAAAAGTGTCCTAATATGTTTTTATTAGGACGTTATTTGGGTTGTTTATAGACCTATTATGCGACCTTAAAATTGGTATCATAATCTTATTTGAGTTATTAGGACCCTTTTCTTGGTTGCTAAAATAGCTATGATGTTACATCATAAGCGTCCTAACAATACTTTTAAGGACGTTTTTATGTGTCTCAAAAGATTAAAAGTAAGTAATCACATGTCAAAACAATGTAAAAGTGTCCTAATATGGTTTTATTAGGACGCTATTTGGGTTGTTCATAGACATATAATACGACCATAAAATTGGTTTCATAAGGGTATTTGAGATATTAGGACGCTTTGGACCTATTACAACCGCCTTACATGAAACGCGTTCATCCTTGGTCCTATTAAATGAAAGGTCCTAAAAAGTACCATTTTATGACGCTTATGGGGGTCCTAAAAAGCCACTTTTCTTGTAGTGTTCTATTTGTTCATCCGCACAATTGTCAATCACGTCGGTTAGTTCATCGACTTCTCCGATGCAATACAACCGGTTAGCTGCTTCTAAGGAAAGATTCATTGTGTCCTTGATGTCGAAGGTTAAGCTATCGGCCCCTACTCGTAAGGTTAGTTTGCCATCATGAACATCAATCACAGCACGAGCAGTCGCTAGGAATAGTCTTCATAGAATGATGGGCACTAGGTCATCTTCCTCCATTTCAAGGATGACGAAGTGAACTGGAAATTTGAACTTCCCTACCTTAACAAGCACATTCTCACATATTCCTAAGGGGTATTTGACCGATCTATCAGCTAGTTGGATGTTCATACGGGTTGGTTTCAATCCTGAGTACCCTAATTTGAGGAACATGAAATGCGGCATAAGATTGATACTTGCCCCTAAGTCAGCTAAAGCATTCTTGACTGATAGAGATCCTATGGAACAGGGCAAGGTGAAACAACCTAGATCATCCACCTACTTTGGTAGTCCTCGTTGAGTCACCACAGAACATTCTTCACCTAGGGTTACAAGACCTTCGAGCCTTTTTCTGTTGGTTAGCAGATTCTTGAAATATGTACTATATTTGGGCATATGGTAACATGCATCTAGAAGAGGTATGGTGATGACCGAGTGTCACAACCCGTAATTTTCGGTCATTTTTCCATTCCGACAATTCACTATTCATCAGTTACTATTCATCATTTACTATTCACCGGTCACTATTCATCATTTTACTATTCATCGTTTTTGGACTCCGTTTGTGATTCCGAGAAATATTACTATTCACATGACACTATTCATCCCGAGAGGAAATCACTATTCATGATCACTATTCATGTCATCACTCATTTCATCGTAAACAGGGTTTACGGGTATTCAAATTCGCATAACCGGCTAGGTTTAGCTGCAAATTCATACATCATTTGTAAGAGCATTTCATACGGACTAGAAATAGTCTACATATCATTCCGAAGGCATTTGCATACTATTCCACTCGTAAGTTTCACAAATTAACATTTTACGTATATTTGACGAATTACGTATATTCATTTTCAAGTAAACGCTAACGCGCGATCACAACATGAGATTTACACGTCCAATATTCCACATTTTGTTCCCGACATGTTTTTAAGTTCATTTTAACATCCCGGGGATTTCAAAGTTCATTTACCCGGTACTTTGGGAAATTATTTATTTTATGTCGTAAATTCTATTTAATTACGACGGTTTTCGTAAAAACTAAACAATAATTATTCCGACACCCAATACTTGTACCCAACATATTTTCATAATTTTTATGACTTTATTATGTCCCGGTTAGTACCGTTAAATTTTATTTCTAGCAAACCCGGTACCCGGTACCCCCAGAAACTACCCAATTGTACACTTATAATACATATAATCCACAAAAGTCTTCCAATCCATCACCTCCTATCCAAAAACCATGCCACCCCATCCATTGGCAGCCCCCCCCATCCTTTACTTCACTTTGACCATTTAATTACAAATATGCCATCCAAGTAACTAGATAATATCTACAAACACCTAAAACATAACACATACATAATTTTTGGATCAAAAAGTGCTTATTTCTCTTCTCCATCACAAAACCCACGACCCAAATCATTACTCCATGATCAAGTGATGATTTTCCAAAGATTAAAGCATCAAAGTTGTTCATTTCATCATCCTAATCAAGAATCATAACACAAAAACACAAGTAATCCAAGGTTTCTCATCATCTCACCACCTATTATTTCAAAGTGAGTATTCAAAGTTATTTTTATGTTTTCATCTAATTAACACATGTGTCCCATGGTATTCATGCTTAATTTCATGCACAAGCTAGCTATACCACTTTATTTTTGTTAACTTTTTGAACATACAAATCCTAGATTTTGATTTAGGTATTCCTTTGTTAAGTTGACATGATTAGTAGTGATTAGGGACCCATGGCACCCTAAGAAGGTATAGGGTAGGATTAGATTAGTATTTGTGGTGATTGAAAGTGGTTAAATGAAGTTTTGGACTTGTTTTTAAACCTTGGAAATGATTTCTACAACTTTTGCAAACCCGCTGTCCAAAAAGTGAAAACGTGGCTCACTCAGTAGCCTTGGGGTAATTTTTGGCCAAATATTTAGAAAATACATTCCGAGACGAAGCCGTGGCCGAAAACGGGGATAAAAACGGATTTATAACGAAGGAGATACGATTTTTACAAGTTTAACGACTAAAACTAGTTTTCCGGAAAATTACTTGCTGTTTGGTTTTATTCGTCGGGTCATTTGAGGCGGTTGGCGAAACCTAGAGGACCCGAGCCCCCAAAAATGTGTTAGTATACCTTTTTACCTTTTCGTGGATATAAAGAACGTGAAAATCGGCCTTATAACGAATTAGTTATGACTTTCCGAAAAATATTGTTTCACTAAAATACCAACAGCACTTTTACTTAGAATTTTTCTAAGTCTACCCAGAAAACGTGTAAGTACCAATGTTTGAGACCACATTCCCATCAAATGACTCAGTTTTGGAGTCTATGACCACAACGAACAAAATTTAGTACTCCTGGAGTACTTTACAACCCAATTGGCCTTACCTCATTTGGATTTGTAACCTGCAAACAATGACCTTTCAAAGATACATGAAAACTGCCCAGAAATGGCTGTTTTGGCCTAAGTGCCTAAATTCATGGCTGTTTATACAAAAATCCGTAGACAATTGGATAAAATGCCTTCACTAAAAGTTATAGGTATTACAACAAGCTTTCCAGAAACATAAAGTTTGCTTCCTAGTTCACAATATACAAACTTCTACAGCCACGTTTCCGAGGCCACTTGAGCCATTTTCAGAAATTGTCAAGTGTCGTATTTTGCTACGAAAACTTATATTTTCATACTTTTTCGCCGAATGACTATCATAGAACATCGTTACACCTTGTATACAAGTAAAATACATTATGACTTAACATTTTAACATGACTTATATTTTCAAAGTACGAGTGGTATAGATAGCATGTGCATGTTCATTCATTGTCACATTTCATTATCTCAAGTAGCATTCATGCATTCATTAGGTAGCGGCTAGTGCACGCGCCTTGTTGTTTCCAAGTATTTCCAAGTATTTCAAGTATTCCGGTTTCCGATCATTCATAGTATTCCGAGTTCATTGCATCATCACTCGAGGTGAGTCATAGCCCCACTTTTACTTGTTTAAGTACTTTACAATCTCTTTGGGGGAGATACATGCTCAATTACAAGTTTTCAATTTATGATTTCACTTTAAATCCCACGAGGGAGAATTTATTGCAACTGTTTCCATACGAGCCAAAGTAGTAGACTTCCTGTACATAGCTTAAGTTGTTTCCTTGCCTTGTGAAAGTCCCTCCATCATGAACCGTTAATTATGTTTAAGCGAGAGTGAGTGGATAGATCTATTGAGGGTGACGCCTCCATCCGTGTTGGTTTTGACCAACAGTCAAGCGGATGCATTTCATTTCTTTTTCATTTGAGTGTCTGGCAAAACACTCTTAAGGGCACCAGAGAATTCAGTCATAGCGTCGGGGTCATGAGCTTAAGGCTATTGTACTACTATTTTTACGTGACTTATGTCATGCCTTTTTATACTTGTGGCTATCGTATAACATTTACTTGTGATTACCGTAAAAGTATTCCGATTACATAATTCAAATCATGTTGGCGGTGGGTTGTGAACACACAGGTTGCAAGTCTTGTTATGGCCAAGACTTGGAACCGGGTGGATTTACAATGCCTTCGCTGGGAAATCCTCATTTTAAGGCGATACATTTTACATTAAACTCTATGAACTCACCAACCTTTGTGTTGACACTTTAGCATGTATTTTCAGGTTTTTATGCAATGGCACGCTACAGGAGGTTTTGGCAGGGCATGGCATGGTCATAGAAGACTCTGATATTCATACAGGGACCGTTTAAATTATTTTTAAAGGCCTACTTCCGCATTACTTTTAACAATGTAAATTCAACGCATTTTGTTAAACTATTTTATTCTAAATGAATGAGATGAAACCGTTCTTTGCACTTGTGTTGTGGTACCAATTGAGTTGCACCCCAAAAACATTACTTTCCGCTGCAAACCATTTTTGGGGGTGTGACAGATTGGTATCAGAGCCTTGGCTATAGAGAACTGGGTGTTTTTGAAACCTAGACTATAGCTACCTTCATGAAAACTTAACCTATGACCGCCACATGCCTGCCTGCCAAGCTGATGCCTCATCGGTAGTTTGTTGCTGACTTATGAGATGAGAATGTATCTCATTATTGGATATATCATACTCACTTATTCTAGTTGATTACCATACTTGTCTTTCATATTAATATGCTTACATATCATATGCATTTCATTATTACGCCTTTTCCTTGCGTAGTTTCATCATCCGACCTCGAGTTTGGTCAGTTTCCTTAGTCTTTCAGAACATTTTTCATACATAAAGGACATAGTATTAGTATAACTGAGCTGAGCATTTCAGAATTCATGGAACCTCGGTGGAATGTAGACTGGTCATTTACATTCGACCCGGGACAGGAAGATATGGGCTGACCACCTATATCCGACTCAGAGATGAATTTTGCAATACTAAGAGTAGTTATGATGAAATTATGTCCAGGTTGCATTCCTATTTGATTTTTCCAAATGTTTCATTCATGTGTGCGTACTCGAACATTGTAAGAACATTCGCACCTACACCACTACGTTTACCATTGATTGGAAGTACGCCGATAGATCATTGCATCTCATGAACGTCCCCATTGTGCACCATACATTTGCATCGCCGTACTCTCTTTCATCATTGTTATTTGACTTCCTCACCATTGTTCCTATAGGGGTTGTTACAGTCATTTCCCTTCTCACCATCACTATCATTTCCTTTCCCCAATCCCATATACAAGGATTAGACGACACCCTATGGATTCCTAGGTCACTCATCACTCCCTACTCCCAATGTTGATAAGTGGATATTATCAAGGACCTTCCTAGGAAAGACTTTCCATACCATCTATGAGGAGGATTCCTCGATACATTAAGACCATTCAAAACTCAACCGAAATCCCAAGGTATCACTAAACCATCCGAACCACTATCACTGGCCTGATCGCTAACATTCCATCATCTAGAAAGTATTGGCTCGACTGAATTACAAGATTCGTTACGGAACGAATGCTCACTAAGCAACGCTATAGAGATAAGTCCAGCCTCCTAACCAAGATTATAGAACATTCAAGTGGACATGACCTCACCAATAGACATTATTCAAACATGTTAGACACTACTCATGTGTGCAGACATACCAACCCGATTATTTCATCCCCTTAATACTATCACCTTCAAATGGATTTTTCTCCAAACCACAGTTATACAAATCATATATCTTGTACGAAATACTTTTTTTTTGAGGCACTCGTTTTGACAAGCAAATTCCTTTTGGGAAATTCTTTACAAAACTATTGAAGGTTAAGAAATTTTAAACATCAATCTTTGGCAAACCATACCATTCACCTCATGTTGAAAACAGCCCCATTTTACAAAATTACTAAATTTTGAAACACCAAGAAAAAGGTTACATAGAAAGTTGTTTGCCTAGATTTGTAAATTCATTTATTCAAGAAAGGTTTATGAACCAAACACACCATCTCCAAACAAACCATGAAGATCAATCACTATATATTGCATCACTTGTACATTTAGGGTTTTGTATTTTTGACGAAATAGAACTTGGGGGAAAACCTTAGCAATGGAAACTAAGCACCATAGGTGGAGAAAGACTCGATTCATGATATTCCTACGAAGGATCACAACCTTATCCTAACCTATTATTTCTAATAACATCATTTGATGGACTTAACCTTGTAAGGCTCTCTCCACAGGATCCATGATACCTATTCCAATCATACCTAATAAGAAGATTCGATTCACCTCAAACTTTCGACAATTTCTTTAAGATTCCTTTGGAACTACACCATCTATCATCTTCGGATCAATGGTCAGAATTAGAGAACAATTCAAACATAGGGAGATATGCCCAAATCGGGTGTGATTAATCCTGGAAATGGTTGGGTTAACCATTTGCTATAAATCAGATTACTGTCATGAAGATCCCTGTAATCCTGAAGAAATCATGAGTTTACCTGGGAGCGGGAAGACTAGATGTGACTACGATATCATCACCTTTTTCACCAATACCACTTCAGAGACCAACACCAGCTGAATTCAGGGACTGAATTCCTTTTTGGGTGGGCGACTGTCACAACCCGTAATTTTGGGTCATTTTCCAAAACTCGACATTCACTATTCACCAGTTACTATTCATCATTTACTATTCACCAACACTATTTATCATTTTACTATTCATCATTTTTGGACTCCGTTTGTGATTCCGAGAAACATTACTATTCACATGACACTATTCATCCCGAGAGGAAATCACTATTCATGATCACTATTCATGTCATCACTCATTTCATCGTAAACGGGGTTTACGGGTATTCAAATTCGCGTAACCGGTTAGGGTTAACGGCGAATTCATGCATTAACCGTAAGGACATATCATACGGACTAGAAATAGTCTACTTTTCATCACGATAGCATTTGCATACTATTCCACTCGTAGGTATTTCAAATTTATATTTTTGGTATATTTGACGATTTACGTATAATCAAATTTAAATAAACGTTAACACGCGCTCAGTAAATGTGTCAAACACCTCCGACACTTCCCACAATAGTCCTAGTACATTTTTATACTCATTAAAATGTCACAAAAGTTATAATATTCATTTACCCAGTATTTTGGAAATTTATTTTATTTATATCGTAAGTTTATTAAAAATTTCGACGGTGTTCGTGGAAACTAAACAATAATCATCCAAACACTCAAAACATGTACCCAATATATTTTCACAACTTTTATGACTTCATTATGTCCCGATTAACTTCGTCATATTTTATTTTAACTCGTCACGATTTATTTTTAGTTAACTCGGTACCCGATAACACCTAACGGATACACAAAACAACTAAATACTACCAAGCTTCTCCAATACTCATCTTTTTTTTT
>LBNU01006887.1:10289-51764 GCA_014162995.1 Artemisia annua
CCAAACTTAGGTTTCTCCTTATGAATTACTTCACAAATTGGACTTTGAACTTGGGAATCTTCGTGTAATCGCATGTGCTCCATTTTCTTCACTTTTTCCTCGTTTTTCCTACATTTGGCTACATATGCTACAAAAACATACTTTGATACGATTTAGTTGCAAAAGCATATAAAAGTAACCAAATAACATGCATAAAAATACTAATAACGCTTCTAAAAACATGTTAACTTTGAGCGTTATCAGTTCAATTTGTGTTTCATCAATTAAAGTTTTATAGAAACTTTTAAATATTTATAGCGGCTGTATTTTTGATTTTTATTGTGAATCAAGTTATGGTTTGATTGGGTTTGTTTTTGATTTATAAAATTTATAAGTTCAAACAACAATGATTTGAAGTCACTATCTTGTGGTGCCTCTTCAAGGGTATGTGCGGCTTTTAGATCTCCAGTGGGAGGTGTGTTGTTTGCACTTGAAGAGGTGGCAACATGGTGGAAGTGCTCTTCTTTGGAGAACTTTTTTCAGTACTGCAGTTGTGGTGGTGGTTCTTAGAGCTTTCATGGAGTACTGCAAAGCCGGAGAATGTGGACTTTTTACTGAAGGTGGGTTAATTATGTTTGATGTAATTGGTGTTGCCGTGAAATACCATGTTGTTGATCTCATCCCTGTAACCGTAATTGGAATCATTGGAGGAGTTTTAGGAAGTCTTTACAATTACGCTCTTCACAAGGTCCTTCGCCTCTACAATCTCATTAACGAGTAAGTATCAATAACCTGTTCTTCTACTTATCTAACTATTGATAGGTCAATATCAGTACTTTAAACTGCTGCACCAGAACTGATGATTAAAAGGATTTTACTTCCAGTCCACAAAACATGCATCTTTTTTCCAAAAATGTTTTTTTAAGCATTTCGCCAATAAATTAGCTACAAATTTAAGTTCCTGTTATCAGCTTATTACAGATTCAAACAGTATTTTCAAATTGAACACCCTAGATCTACAGCCCACTAGACTACTGCTGATTATCTATTACGAATAATATAACGGACATCCAAACACCCCTGATTCTAAACATATTAATGAGATTGCATACATAATTCTAAGATTGACATGTTATATTGCAGAAAAGGAAAATTAGCCAAAATTCTATTGAGTCTCACAGTATCACTATTCACCTCCGCATGCTTATACTAACTCCCGTTCCTCGCCAGTTGTATGCCATGCGATCCATCGATGGTGAATGCTGAGTGCCCGAGCACAAGTAGAATGGGGAACTTCAAGAGATTTTACTCATGTGTTTCTTTCTAACTGCTAATTGCATAATACACAAGTCACGATCTTGTGGTGCCTTTTCAGGGGTATGTGCAGCTTTTAGATCTCCAGTGGGAGGTGTGTTGTTTGATACTTTGCGAAAACCAAGTGTGTAGCATGGGTGTAAAATGAGATTCGTTCTATATTAGTGTAGATGTATATGCTTATGGACACAAGTTTGATATATACTCTGTAATAGATAAAATGATTTATGTTGTTTAAAGTTAGAGTTTTGTTTGGTAGGAGTTTGTCAAAAGAGTAGCTATATGCTATTGTATAATAAAAGTGACCGAGTCTGCATTTATAAGTGATATCTAAACTCATCTATTTAACAAGATGCATTTGTCTGTTTCTCCGAATGGCACTTAATCTCATACTATGTTGTACGTTATTTTGTATTCTCATTTGATATATCATTTTCTTTTAGGGGCTGCTTGGATATCATTACCAAATGTATCCACTACTATGATCATCATGCCTGGACCAATGGTAGATTTTCTGAACAACAACAAATATGTTAAAGATCCTTACCGATTTGTCTGGGAAAAGGTAAGCGTTTTCCACCACTTTCCTTCTTTCTGCTCAACACCCTCATATTGTTCAATATATTGAAGTTATTGTCTTTTCTAAGGAAAAACGAACCCTAAAGAACCTTAGGGTGAAAACAAGCCCACCTAATGCCGAGTACAAGATTACTGGTCTGAGTGAAAAGCCCGGAAATGTATAACTGTATGTTAAATTTATTTAATTTTAGTCTTCGTTAGGGCTGGGGATGCTTTCAACTTACAAATTTATTTACAGCCATCTGTTCAATGTAGGTTAAAATTTCTTAATTTCAGAATACTTACTTGAGCTGACTATTAGAATTCTTGAAATTTATGCGTTTATTATGTTTTTTAGTTTTCGAGTCTTGGATGGTTGAATAATGAATATTGAAAGCAGGGGTTATTTTTAAATCATACATGAGCCTACTTTGATAACTTTCGACATTCAACCTCTTTGCTTTCATACTTGTGCTATCTATACCGATTTGACATATATCCGAAGTTAACCCATAATAAGTAAAAGGGTCCAAATTTTAACACATTAGTGTAAATTGAACAATGTAGTGAGTAGTGAGTTGAGTTGGTTGTTGCAGAGCAACTTGACCCATAAATCACCCAAATTTACCCATTTTGGCCCATTTTATGTTGAACGGGTCTAAAGTGCTGCAAAGAAAAAAAAAGTAGATATAGTATATAAAAAGTTTAGAGCTAATGATCATCGAATCAAGTATGTTTCCACCCCGTTCTTCTGTAAAGAAAAAAACAAGTTAGAGTGGGAAGATGGGCATGTTACGGGTAAAAGCAGGGTTGGGTTGATTCGAAAAAGCTTCGCGTCTAAAAAATCCTTAACCTTTTTTTAAGTCATACATTAGCCTACTTTGATGACTTTCGACATTCAACATTCAACCTCTTTGCTTTCAAGTTCCTGTTTTTATCTATACCTATTTGACATATATTCGAAGTTAACCCATAATAGGTAAAAGGGTCCAAATTTTAACACATTAGTGTAAATTGAACAATGTAGTGAGTAGTGAGTTGAGTTGGTTGTTGGAGAGCAACTTGACCCGGAAATCACCCAAAATTACCCATTTTGCCCATTTTATGTTGAACGGGTCTAAAGTGCTGCAATGAAAAAAAAAAGGATATATGGTATACATTTATATGAAGTTCAATTGTTAAGTGCACTGTTTGATTGTTTCCACGAATAACCTATTGCAGCATGTTTCTTAAATGGAGTTCACTATATACATACTCACTATCTTTTATTTGCGTCGAGTTTCAAAATTTCAATAAAAAACATATACGAAACTTGGCTATATTTCCAGTACCTTTTCATTATGAGATATAAATTGATGGTTTATTGGTGTCTTTAACATCAACTTAAGTATCCGAAGAAATAAGAATAGTTTTAAGATAAATCAAGTTAGGTTCATTTGTCTCTGCAAATGATGAAGTGAATAATGTTATTGTAGAGGCATATCCAGTCAGTCAGATGTTATCTCAGGTTAATATTGTTGCCTTAATCTATTTTCGTATACCAATTTTTTTTCTCATATATTGTTTTGATGCGTATTTTTCGTATGGGTGGGATTGACTTTTTTGTTTATCTGTTCTGTTATGTTTTTCCCACAAGGCAGTTTTTACAACCATATGTTTGATTTCCATATAAGGTCATTGTTAGAAGTGGCAACTGGGCTGCTTGGGTAACGGGTCAAGATAGAGTTGGGAGCATGCTGAGTGACTATGATTAAGCTGAAATGGGTCGGGTCATACCAAGGGGCCTGCTAACGCTTTTTTTTTTTTTTGCCAATTAAAAAAAACCCTTTTTGCAATTTGGTTTACAAAATTTGACCTGTTAACGATCAGTCATAACCCAAATCAGTATATATATGTTGCTACAACTAATAGTTTCATGGCAGAGATTGGATTTGCTTCGAAGAAGTTTGAAAGTGGACAACCCCTTGAGGCATGTTAACATTTTTATTATACTCGCGTTTAGTATTAATACATCTTCAAGTGAATTTGGACTATGCCTTTCATGCTCATTCACGTTTCAACAGTCATATAAAAAAGATGTGAGACACTGAAGCACATTGGTTTGCAATAGGACTCTTTTGCTGTGATGAAATTTAAACACGAAGTTAACCAAGTGTAGCTAAGTACTGTCAGATTAGCAAAGTTTACTGTGAATTGGCAGCTGAACAAGGTAATCATTTGAAGCATTTTTTTTATTTAATAAAGTGTGTAAGAAATCAATATTATCTCCATATGAAAATCTAACAATTGAATCACGTTAAAGTTTTAATAACAACATTCACTGTGAAATCTTTTGCTTTTTTATTGGGATACTTTTAGTACATGTTTTATTGGGAACCAACTAAATCAACATGCGAGCAGGACAAGATTGATGTTACCATAAAGTAAGCTGGAAATGTGATTTTTGAACAAAAGCCTAATATCATTTTTGATGAAAGTAAGCCCCCTTTTCTCGATGGACCCTCTTCCAAAAGGGTTGCCACTGAAGAAGCAAATTCTGATGGTAGGAAGTCTGTGTTTAGATAATAATGATAAAAAAAAATCCATCGTTCATTGCTGCTCATTCAAGATTCGAGGAGTTGATAAGAAGAACAATTCACTGAATTGGGTCAGTGTGGATTCCCCATTCAAACAACTTTATGCTATGCATAATTGAGATTATGTAATGTCATATATGTATAAATTAACTTTATAAAACCATATAACTAATTAAAAAACTATGCAAGTTTCTACAATTTGGTGCTAACAACGAGTCTGCCCCAAGTAAGGGATCCAATCCCTCCCATTTTTCCAGCCACGTCAGTTTTCTCTCTCCAGCGACTTGCAGACGATTGGGTGCCAGTAAAGGCGACCTTAATAATATTAATTGAAAAGTGGGCCCTTTGTTTTTATGTGTGTATGTTAGTCGGTCGAGTATGTGACCAAGTTCCTTTCAAATCTCTTGGCGATCGATTGGCTGCAGTAGGCCGACCGAGATGTAATCGATCGTGGGTGTCGATCGTTTGGAATTACTGGGGCAGCCTGATGATGTATAAACTATATCAATAACATGTTTAATACTATTTTTTAAATGGGAGGTATACTTTTATCGACAACTTTCTTTTAACTTTTTATTCTTTTTTAAATTTTTAGGCATTCACGTGATGAACATTGACTACACAAGTATTTGGTGTTGAGTGCACACCTTTGCTCTTCAATACTATCACTCAGTTGGAGAAGACGATACTTTCACATTTATTATTTTAATAGTTACAAACCGAATTGTTTATCGAATGATTGACCTACTACTTATTATTATTCCGGTTTACGTTCGTTACTGTTTTTTATTTTATTCACACACGTAACTTCTTGATAAATAATTGCTTTAAAAATCTCCATGATTCTACGGGTCAGTCACATGATTCAACCCCTATGCTATAAACTCCTGTAATTAGCCTCATATCGGTTGTCTTGACGCTTTGCATTGCGATTGTGACTTTATCTCGAAGGTCTATGATTAAAACTTGAAGAGGTATGTAAAATACACATGTCCTTTTATCTTTCTCATATTCTCAATTATAATATATTATCAGTCACAAAATGATTTTACTTACATCGTCACATTGGGTTTTGAATCGATAGGCGCTCACACACATCGTTTTCTGTTCGAGACAAATCAATTTTAAATTCGTCAACGCTTGGACATTTGTTAGTATAATTGTAACAAACTCAATTGTTTATCGTATAATTGACGCATTGTCTCATTATTTCTTTCATATACTCATTAAATGGAACATGTTTACGTTATTACTTTTCTTATCATCTCCTTTTCTTTATTTCTTTAAAAAATAACCCGATGTCAACGAGTCTATAAACTAGTATGTATAATAAACAAATGTTTTTTTGAATTCTTGACATGTCACTAATGCCACATGTATTCCCTTTCCATGTCATAAATGCCACGTCAATTAATCCACATGGCGTATAAACATTTACATTTTGCACCATTTTTTCGATATTTGTTTGACTGACATTTATGAGTTTGTTACAACTTCTATTTTGTTTTGCCATTTATTTTGGATAGTTAATAGATAATTAATATTGAATTTTAACCTTTGCTTTTGTTTCCTTTTGAGTCTCAATCTTCAACTTTAGCTGCTACCTGAATGCTAACAAATGAGTGAATATGGTTTATTTTATGGTCCATCAAGTGGTACTAAAATTTGGTTAATATATTTTGCATTCATTTTATAGAATTTCAGTAGGGTTTGCATGGAAAATGATTGATGAATAAGGTTCGCATCTCATCATGAAAGGTAACTCTGATTAATCATTTTTTTTTCTTTTTATGATTCCATAATAGTTGTTGTTAATTAAAGAATGACTTGATAATTTTTCATGACTAGGGATTGCAACATGATGTAGAATGGTAATTATATTCATGCAAGGAAGATTGGATTATTAAATTTTTGTTCCTTATGCTTTTAGTTATTCATCTTTTGTTTTAGTATAATTTTTTAGTATTTTCTAAATATTATAGTATGATGTGACTAATGTTTTATCTTATCATCTAAGTTTTCACACTTTGTCAACTTAACATTTTTTATACTTCTGTGCAGTGGATTTTTTTCCCCTATTAAATCGCAAAACTTTTTTAATTCATGTTTTGGTGTATATTTTGCTTGTGGAAAATGACCATAAGATACATAGGAAAGCACAAATTCAAAAGTTTTGTGATTCATTAGGGAAAAAGGTCCACTACATAGAATTATAAAGATAAGTTAAATACATTCCTAGACAATTAACTCTTTTTGTTTTGGTTATTAATTGATATGATTTTAAGTTATTTGAATTCAATATTCATATATGGTAATTACATAACTATCATGATCTATTCAAAATCATTAAGGAACAACGAGCATTTGAAACTAAAAAGCTGAAGGTTTATACAATAATGTTATTGGTTTTGGAGGTGCAGCTTTGTCAATGGAGAACACTGATAAGGTATATTCGAAGTCAACCATTCATAAGTCAACCATCACTTCTGTTGAGTGATAATGGCCATTTTCATTTAACTACAAAGAATAAGATACTAAATAAGTATGACTATGATACGTCACATTTTTGGTTTGCTTATTCTCTTTTTTTCGTTTCTTCATGATCTTTCAAAATGTGGCAATGTCCACTCATTTACTTATGCATGGGTCGAATAACGTTATGTTATATGCAAGTACTCTGCCAATTCGGTAGAAAACTTACAGATAGCTACGAAAGAAATGCGACAAATGAGCCAAAAGATTCTTAAACCTACTAAATACATTACTGGACAAGCTTATATATGGTTATTATAGGTTTTGATTTTTTAGATATTAAAATGCCTTATGGTTTATGTTGCTGGTGGTGATGGAATTAGCATCGTTGGAATGTCCCAGTTAATAGTTAAAGAAAAGTTCAAGACTCCATAAACGATGGATCTTTCCTAGCAGTGAGTTGTGTTCGCCCTCAAGGCTGGATGTTTAAAGATCAAATGCAATCTCAATGGTTGCAGCCAGTGTTTTGCATGATGTTGTATGTGTGAGTAAATCCAAAGACATGGGATACTATAGATTTGTTAATCACACAATCAATAATGATAGTTTGCTATAACAAGTCGGGCCCCGGACCGCCGCGTTGCGGCGGGGCATTATAGTTAGTGTTTTTAGTATACTTTATGTGAATACGGTAGATGGAAAAGCAAATAAAAAAACCGAGTTATCTAAGATCAGGATAGGATTCATTTTTAGACTGTAGAATGTGTATATGTTTCTTATAGTGGTATGTTTTTAACATAATCCGAAGCAACGGAATAGGTAAAAGAAGTAGCCCTACGTACTGGCTTTTCTTTGGTTTTCATATTTTAAAAGCTAACTTATTTGTCAGGCTAAAAGTTGGTTCATGTAAGAATTATAGTATATATGAACTGATTAGAGTAGCTTTCAATTGCAGGTTACATATATGGCCAAGGAAGATGACAAAATAAAGCATGCAACAATAACCAAAGCAAAGAAGCATGCAAAGCACGAAGCTATACATAAACGGCAAAATCAAAAGCAAGAAACAAAGCTAAAATCATAAGTAACTAATGCATTACCTCTTTTTGGAGCAAATGTAGTACTATGATGAATTTTGGAGTTTCTTTGTGGCTTTTTTTCTTTTGTTTTCTGGATCTCTTTTTTTTTTTTACTTTTTAATTTTTTATCATGACAATGTATATGAATATAGTGTTGAGAAGCTTCTACCTTGGAAAATAGCAAACATAGTATCTTTGACACCTATACAACAACTTTTTTCATTGACCCTCGATAGTAGAACATTTAAGGATTATTTCTACGTAATTTATTTTATTTATTATTTTTTTATTTTTTTATTTTTATTTTTTACAATGGGCCACAGTCCGGTGAAAATGGCATTGGGCCATTGGATATGTAGCAGGCTACGCAAGTGGAAAGGGAACCCAACAGCAAAAACGACACCGTCTATGATGGTGTATTATATATATATAGTAATTAGCTTTTTTGTCTTAGAACTTTTGTTTAATATTTGCAACTGAGGAAGTAACTACTCATATGTTTTCCTAATAAAGTACTTTGTCTTACAACTTATTTATATGATTCAACGGGTATAGTCTTATTGTAAGATCTACGTTCAAACTTATACAACTTTTGAAAGCAACGCCAAGTAATAAAAAAACTATACATGTTTAAACTTACTCATATGTGTTCCTAATAAGCTAACTTACTCGACTATTTTAAACTTATTACAAGCCACCCGTGATTTATCACGGGTTTATAAGCTACTATAACAATAATATATAAGTATATATATTGAAATGGGTTGTATTATTTTAACAGGGGCCAAAATCAAAATCGATCATATGATGTTTTGGACTGCGTAATTATATCTATATGGTTTGTGCTTATAGTTTGTTCACTTAAATGCATTTGTTTATGTGAAGTTTAAGGAGATGTTTTGGATTATATCGTACTTATGACTAAACTTATAAATAACTTGATCATTTTCATGTCCTTTATCATAGTTGTTAAGATCCCGATCTAGCTCTAAGATCGTACATATTTATAATTCTACTAAGCGAAACGATTCAATCCTATATAGGATATTTGTAGACATAAGATCCAATCCTACTTCCCTCAAAATATTTAAATAAAAAAACTAAAAATGAATGTATTTTGTTAAAGTGGAATTTAAAAGCAACCATAGGTATCATATAAACGTAAAATACATAGATATTTTGACTAAAAAATTCATCGTCCTGAATCACCGATTAGAAAATTTGTATTCTAAACCAATGTTGCAAAAATCATGAGTTGGCAGTGAGGCGATCGACCACCCTGTAGCCTGTAGGCGGGATTAATCGGTGATTAATCGGATTGATATTTCTTGCAAGTTTTGGGTATTTCTGGAGACCAAACTAAAGAAATTAATTGATTCAAAGCCTACTATGTTTTCAAACCTCAATAAAAAGCTCCAATTCTGATTATGAGGTCCATTGTGTGTTATAAGTGAAATAAACAATCCTCAAATTAAGTAGAATGCCTAAATTGATAAAATTTTTTTTAAGTTGACCTAAGTTGACCGATTAAGACGATTTGGCCGATTTTTTACAGATTACGCCAATTTTTGGCTGATTTGGCCGATTTTAGACCGGTTAGTGGCCGACTTTTGATCAGGCAGATTTTTTGTCT
Organism: Artemisia annua; assembly: GCA_014162995.1. Lineage (NCBI taxonomy): Eukaryota > Viridiplantae > Streptophyta > Magnoliopsida > Asterales > Asteraceae > Artemisia > Artemisia annua. Next base: position 19,901 of record LBNU01006887.1, read on the forward strand.
GATTTTCAAAAATCAACAAGGTCCAAGGCCGCCTAGGCCGATTTTTGCAACATTGTTCTAAACCCATGTGAGTTTTATCTCCATTAAATTAGAACTTTTTGAACTCCTTTTTTTTCATAATTTTTTTATATTATTAGTTTTAAATACAAATTACTAGACGTATAAACCACTCAAAGGTTGCTTAGTGGCAAAAGGGCTTGTGACTATCACTCTAAAATGTTTGAGGTTTCAAGTTCAATTCCTGCTATGTGCAAACAACCTTGAAGTGGCTACGCCAACCTCCTGAAAAGGGAAGACTTTATCTGGTTTTAGTCTATGTGGCGGTGGGTTCAAACCCCATAGATTAGTCGGTTAAATGATTAGAAACCATAGTTGCCAAAAATAATAATAATAATAATAAATAAATAAATAAATAAAATGTTATACTAAACGCATAAGACATTCTGAAATCTAAGTAAGATCTTTCGATCTCAATCCATTATGATTCCAATCTTGTAAAAATTAGAAACCATCCATGATAAGATATCGATATTAACAGTTTTGGTGCTTATTCTTTACATATTACATTTATAGAAAATATGCAAATAAATAAAAACAACCAAATAAAGCAAACTATAATTGCATATTATAGTTTATTGGTCTCCGATCCATTCATGAGTGTTTGGCATGCTAGTGTGTATGTGTGTCTTTCTGTCGTATGATACCTTGTTTTCGATAATTTTTTTTAGATAGTTGTGGGTCAATTGAATGCTCGTGATCCTCAACTATAATTTGAATAAAAAAATTTCTAAGTATAAATGAAGTCTTGAATAATAGAATATTTAGGCAGTCATATTCAGAGTTTTTCAGAAACTAAAAAAAAAAAAAAAAAAAGTTTCACCACTTCCCGAGGCTGAACTCAATAAGTGAAGTCATTGAACCAAAAGAAGATGATGAAACAGTGAGTAGTGACAATAACTCACTGAATCTCCTTGATCTCCTCAACTATAGAGACATCCTGAACTTAGGGCATCCACTATGGTGGGTTTATGAAAAGGTCTAAGAAACATGAAAATGTTTATCTTTATTTTAACCATATTGGACACTCATTTCATGTCTATGTGGCATGAAGAGGTCCTAATTCTTGAACCTCTTTAAAAATTCAATACATTTAATGCATTTGTTAAAAAAAGACATTTTATAAAGTTGCAAAGGTTTATACTATAGTGAATGTAGGTTTATAAAATCAAAAAGTTTAAAATTTATTGATGTATTAATGTATAACCTTTGTAAAAGGTTTATCATAGTTGATGCTCTTATATACTTAGAAGAAATATCTAAGTTTCTGAAACAAATAGGCGAGAACTTTATTGAATTGATGAAAGCTACTTTATAGAAGGTCAATAAGGTACAAGAGTTTAAGGCGTGAAGTTGGTATTGGTTGGAAAAAAAAGAATTAAGTTCGGTTGTCTTTTTGTTTGTTTTATTTCTTTAAAAAATTCTCCACGTTTTTTTTCTCTACACCTAAAGTCGACTAAAGCTCGATATGTCTTCATCTAAATTCCACCTAATGTTGACTAAACCTCAACCATTGTTACTTCTTTAATATGGCGTTTGGTGTTACTTCTTCAAGAATCACTGTGAAAATTTTGATGTCCTAAAGTACATCATCGGTGAATCTACAAGTTCTTCTACAAGTACCACTTGCTTTGTTTGCTGAGTTTCGAGATAGTTTGAGTATTTTTGATTTCCTAAAGCACATCATTGGTGAATCTACAAGTATCGTCTGCTTTGTTTGCTGAGTTTCAAGAGAGTTTGAATGTTTGTTGTACTCCCGCTCCAACCATGGGGTGTTGTTAGTGGAATTGTATTAGAGTTAGAATTATATTAGTATTTGTATTAGATTATGATTGATATAGCGTCAAGCTTAAATATTGGTTCATATGTATTCTTTCATCATTTAATCAATATATCACTTCTTACAAAGAGTTGATACAAAAAGGGCAAACAATTGTCAATAATATACCATAAAGTAAGATTGGATATATTCCAAGAATAGAAGCATTAAATGTAGTAAGGTATCGGAATACCTTCATAGTTAGATGCTTGATTCGTTGCTATTACCCTACGAGTATCCACATCTAGTTGCCTATATAAAAGAATGTTGTAAAGGAGTAAATGTTTACCTCGTGCAATTAATGTGAAACACATACGAGAGCATTTACTCCCCTAGAATTAAGTTATTGAACATATTCAGAGGTTCTTAAACACAAAACTTTGGTTTGCGTTTAAGAAAGTGAGGAGATCATTAAACTTAGTGATTGGGGACTTAAGATTCTGTAGTTGAGACCCAAGTTCAATCCCTCTAGAAGCAGGTCGCTAGTACAGTACGTCCCGAGCATATGCGGATATGCATAACACTGCATTTCATATATTGTCATCAAGACGAGATAACCGATTAGCTTTGTTAATTATTAACGTTTTTTCAAGAAGTCTTTTGATGAAGTAATTATGGAGTTTATTGTATAATCATAGTTTTAGTCACTTAGTTAATATGTGGGGTCATTTAATTGGCCTTTCTCAATGTAATATGGCTCCTCTTAGCATAAATGCATATAGATAGCAGATGCTAGAAAATACATTATACAAACGACAATTCGTCTGACACATACATACATAAACTCTGAAACAAATTGCTAGCACTTCTAACTATTTAATGAATTGTAAGAACATACTTGCACATACGTCTACCGGTCCAATATCACCTTGCTCTTGGATAGATCGTCTCATGTGGCTAAATGTCTCATGGACGTTCATCCTCATCTTCGTTTTTGTAAACTGAACTTTAGATTGCGGATTCTCATTTGAAGTTTTTTTGGTTAATACTTTGGATGCTGACACAAGACCAATCTTGTTGTAAACACAAAGCGCTGTAACAAAGTACACCAAAAAAAACAATGCACTCTTTTCGCTTCATATTGTTGAATTGTCACAAGAAAAATAACTATTTGAGAGGTGTGTGTCGCTTGAAATTTGTACACATTGAACTATTCAACTATATGTACTAATTTACCAGGAATGCTATATCCACTCAAATTTTACAAAAACAAAATCCACACAATGACATGGATGTGTATGATTGGGTTAATTAAAGAGAAGCGAGACAATATAAGAATGAAATCACCAATGATAAACATCCATGTCGTGGATTTTGTTTTTGTAAAATTTGAGTGGATGTAGTATTCCTCCTAATTTATAGGGTAAGACATTGCGTTTCACCATGGAGGACTTACACATTGAACTATTCAACTATATGAAATTTCCGAGAAAGATACGAATTGTTGACTTTTGAAAACCTTAAGTTAGCATGCATGTTTATTAATTAATTACCATGGGTGCATTGACGGGCCAATTGGAGAAATTTATGTTATCATTCGTAACTTCCGTTAAGAAAGTGTCTGCACTCAATCTTTGGGTTTCATCGTGTAATTATTATGGAATACAAACAAGGGTAAATGCCACATATTACCAACGTACTTTTAAATTTGTGCCGACTTGAAACACGTACTATTTTATTCAATGACTTCAACAACGAACTTTCAAATTCTGTTCCAAGATAACCAATATGACCATGTAGTGTTGAAGTTCTTGAATAAAATATTTCAATCATATTGGTTATCTTGGAACATAATTTCAATCATATTTGTTATCTTGGAACAGAATTTGAAAGTTCGTTGTTGAAGTCATTGAATAAAATAGTACGTGNCCAACGTACTTTTAAATTTGTGCCGACTTGAAACACGTACTATTTTATTCAATGACTTCAACAACGAACTTTCAAATTCTGTTCCAAGATAACCAATATGACCATGTAGTGTTGAAGTTCTTGAATAAAATATTTCAATCATATTGGTTATCTTGGAACATAATTTCAATCATATTTGTTATCTTGGAACAGAATTTGAAAGTTCGTTGTTGAAGTCATTGAATAAAATAGTACGTGTTTCAAGTCGGCACAAATTTGAAAGTACGTTGGTAATATGTAGCATTTACCCTACAAACAAAGGCATATGCAAACTATTGATCTTGATGTCTTCAAGTGCGCGGCCATCATATCGAACATAACTATTTTATGTAACTGAAAACTAATTGTACGCCTAGTTTATATGCAATATGAAGGCCTTTAAAATATAGTTCTTGTTATTCACCTATTGTTGTAAGTTTAGTAGGATCCTTTTGGTCTTACACCAAACATTATTTTTCTTAATTTAGCTGTTGCATGATCTAAGCTCTATATGTAGTTATTTTTTAACTATGGCCAAAGGGGATATAATAATTTCCTTATCTTTTCCCCATAATCAATTAATCGAGTTATTTAAAAAACCAAACATTCCTCACATACCAAGGGACTCATCCTCACCATCCATTTAAAAATAAATCAATGGTTGAGATTAAAAGCATGTAATATTTCACCCATTTTTTATAATTTAATTATCTCTTAAACCGTTAATCGTTAAGCGAAAATAATTATACCATCGCGATGAGCATTTAATTATCTTTCTATAGATATGCATTGTGATATACTTTCGACAAAAAAAAAATTCGTTTTTTTTCACGTTTTTTTTCGTGGCCGAAAAATATCATATGTGATATATCATATATGATATTACATATCATATATAATATATCATATATGATATTGCATATCATATATGATATGTAATATCATATATGATATATCATATGTGATTTTTTTGGCCACGAAAAAAAACGTGAAAAAAACGAAAAATTTTTTTTTGTCGGAAGTATATCACAATGCATATCTATAGAAAGATAATTAAATGCTCGTCGTAACGGTATATTTTTTTTCGCTTAACGATTAACGGTTTGAAAGATATTAATATTTGAAAAAAGAGGATGAAAGTGGGTTTTTTAAATTGTTGGGATTAATCTCATCCATTAGATTAAATAAAGATGAAGGGAAGATGAATGGTGGAGATTAGTCCCTTGGTATGTAAAAAATATTTGGTCCTCAAATAATCTTATATCAATAACAAAAGGCATAAAATAAAATGACTATATATTATTTTATTTGATTAGTTTCATAACTATAATAAGTATTTTGACGAGCAGTTTCGTCCTCAAATTTCACTCTCAAATTAAACAACTAACATGATAATAATTAAACAACTAATAAGTTCATTAGAAAAACCAAAGACTTATTAATTAACGAAGACTCTAAGACAACGAAATTTGTGTGCCTCAGCAAGAAAGGATAGTTTTTTACTCCAAATGATAACGCTTATTTGAATTCGTCAAATATTTTAGTAGCTGACTAAAGTTGCAGCATGTATATTTTCTGATCATGATAATAATTAAACAACAAAGTTCGTTAGCAAAACCAAAGACTCTAATTAATTAATTAAGGATGACTTTAAGATAACGACATTTCACATTCTGTGCCTCAGCAAGAAAGTATAGTTTTTTACTCCAAATGATAACGTCTTATTTGAATTCATTAAATATTTTAGTAACTGACTAAAGTTGCAGCATGTATATTTCCTGAGTAATTTCTTGTAATGCAGTGATGCTTATGCAGAAATAAAAAATATTGGATGGTCAAGAATGAGAATATGAACATTCAATATAGTGAAGAAATGTTTGATAAGGAAACTTTACCAATTATACAATTATATCTTTGGTTGGACTATCCAAATGGATTTACAGCGTGGAGTTAAAAAAAAAAAAAAAAAAAAAANGAACCACACTTGGTGACTAATGTCCAATATATTCATATACGGTGCTATTATTGATGTATTTTGGATTCAAGTATTATCACCCTTGTAATTATTACACAGAAAGCATACAAATCATATATGGTTCATGGGAGCACTAGCTAATGCCTGTCTACTTTGTATAATATATGCATACACACATACTCTAATAATGTACCTACATGCTAATGATCAGGGATCCTGACTTGAGCTCAGATATCGTAGCTCCTACTTTTAGCCTTCTTCATCTCGGATTCTATTATTTCTACGCGTAATGGACATGTCTGATGCAATTATAGCAGCTACAGTCATGAATATGAGAAAATTTTCAACAAGTATTTTATCTTCTGCTTCTTTTTGCTTTTGCTCTACATTAATTTTACTTTTTCTCCGCATAATAGCAACTTCTGACGAGACAATGGCAGCTATAATCACAATCCCCATGAATACGAATAATCCAATGAAACTTGGAACATCAAGACTCTGAGGAAGGGCTTGATTAAGGTGGGACGATGTAACAGGATCAGAGAACCCAAGATACTCTCTCTTCATGTCCATCATTATGTCACTTTCAATCACATCTAAAACTGCCATGGAAAAGTTTTCTAATAATGGAGAATCATGGGAAAATGCCTGGAATATTGAAAGCATGAAGTTAGAGAAAATGCCTGGAATATGCAGGTTGTGTCATTAGTACGTATTTTAAATTTTTCTAGAGAAAAGTAGAGAGAAGAGACTCACGAATGCTAATCCAGCTTCTTGGTATATAGGTCCAAATTTCATGTATTTAGACCCATACTTGGAAAGAAAGAGCTCAATGAAGGGGAGCTCATCGAAGATAACACTGCTGCCATTGGACAACATATTTTCGTATTCTTCAATGGTGTTGAGAGGCACTAGACTCGTGCTCGAATTGTTGTATTTTTGAATGAGAAGATTCTTTAGAAAGGACCCATCTGGATATCCAACATTTTCTATTGTTAAACGTGCCGGATGCAGTTGATCTAGTGTCAACCACGAGGACAACGTTGCAGTGAAGATTTGAAGTACTATGAAAAGTATGCTCAGCCACATAACAAGCACAACCTTGGAGCATTTGTTGCGTATCCTTCCTGGAACAAAGAATAAAAAATCAACAAAACTAATAATTTGGTTAAATAACTTTAGTTTCTCCAATGTTTCCTGAATATTGATTCATACTAATCCTTTCTAGATAATAAGATGCATCAATGTTTTGATTGCAAACGTAATGCTTTAGCAACAGAAAGTTGATATTCATGTTGTTGTGATCAGTTATATATGTTCCACTTTTTTAATATTAATTGAATTCTAGATTTCAATGTTATTTTGGCTACCCTTTAATTTTCATAAAGATATATGGCACGTTATTTCATCATCTTAACGATTAATTTAAATACTACGAATATTATGGTAACACATTACGAAAAGACAAGTATATATATAGTATCACACTTGCTAACCTTGAAATGTGTTTCTAACATTGGTACAAAAATGAAAATACGTTCCTAGGCAATCTAAGAAAGTGCAAAGCAGGACTAGCTAACTCACCACTTACAAGCTTGAAGTATTTTTGCACAGTTATATGCACGATTATACGTAAGTGTTTGCATAAAGTGCCAAGATTTAACATATTGGTTGTAGTTGGACTTGTCATCAGAGACAGTAAACTATCAGTGTATGTTGCAGTAAGTACCTTCATGCAAAAAGAATGTTGAAATTGGAAACCATATGACCATTACAAGTTGCCTATGGAACGGGCTTGCAAATTCGGGGTTGTGTTCACGGAATTCTAAAAATACAAGTGCAACTCCTGTTAAGATACATGCCCAAACTAACGTAATCCATAGTCTTATGGTAAAAGGTTTTAACAGGATCCAAAGGGTTTGGTTCCAGTCATTTGCACCACGCTGAAGCATATAAACTTCGGCACTGAGATAGGGAACTGTGAAAGACACATATTTAGCTCTAGTTCCTCGTATGGTTACATCTCCTGCCACGGCCGCACACTTCTGCAAGAAAGAAAATAACATAATATCTTTAGCTGATAAAGCTTTGAAACATCACGCTGTTAGTTCGTTGAATTTAATGTACGTGTTATTTATAAAAAATGCTAAGAAAAGTTAACTAGATATCTCAATTTTGCCAATGTATTGTAAGAAATTGATGTACCTGGCCTTTGACTTTCCTTAGAAGTTCATCATAGGAGCCATTACTTTTCCCTATCTCATTGATAAAAGGTTTGAATACAGGCCGGACATTATATGGTAATGACCGTAAGGCATAACAAAATATGGCTATTGAGAAACCACTTTCAACTTCACGGTGGTCGTTAACTTTAACAAATTCTGTGAAGCCTTCTTTTTTTGGCACCCACACATCTAGTGTTGGGCATGGACTTTTTAAGCCTTGTTTGTGTTTGCTCGTGTTCCGGTTCGGCCCTATAATGTCTTGTATGGACAATTATATACCAAAAACACCAAAATCAATATGGTTAAGCTCAAAAAAAGACAATGAAACTTTTCAATAAACCAAACTAATTTTATAATCCAAACATCAATAACTATGTCCACAACAATATTCAGACAGGTCTTGACTACAAAACAAGAAAGTTGTCGCTAAAGACATAAGTTGTCGCGAAAGTGCCTAACTAGGTGCATGTATTACATACACAGAAACAGTTAGCAACAGTCCCTAATGGTCTCAAATAAATAAACAAAACCAAATATATGTAAATGGGTAGAAAAAAATGTACTCCTTTCGTCCCAAGTGCACTTTCAATACACATAGTCTAAGAAAAGTAAGATGGTTATACCATGTACCAATAATGTTTCATATTGATATTTGAAAACCATTTTGATAAGTTAAATTTAATAGTGAACATTTATTTGGGACCAAATCAAAATAGCAAGGTGGATTTATAGTTTAAAACGTTATCACTTGAATAGAGGTCCTCCTAGAGGCATGTTTAAAATTGATATTTAAAAAGCATACTATACCGTCAATTAAAACTTTCTTAGAGATATCCTTGGGGGCTTTGGTTTTCATCCGAGTATGGTGAGTCGGATTATGGTGTGCGTTACAAGCACCTCTTTTTCTATATGTGTGAATGTTGAATTACATGGATATTTTAAAGGTCAACGAGGGCTACGTCAAGGTGATCCTATGTCACCTTACCTTTTTTACGTTGGTTATGGAAATTCCCACTCTTTTGTTAAAGCATAGAGTTCGTGAGGAGGAGTTGTTTGAATATCATAATCGATGTCAAAGTCAAAAAATTATTAATGTGTGTTTCATGGATGACTTGATTATCTTTGCTCCTGGTAATAAGACTTGGTTAGAGTCATTATGGAGGCGTTAGAGGAATTCAAAGGAGTGTCAAGGCTAGTTCCTAGCATTCATAAGAGCACCGCTTTCGTTTTTAATGTCGCGACGAATGTAAAGACATCTACTTTAATTTGCAGCTTATGCCATTTGATGAAGATACGCTTCCTATCAAATATTTGGGTGTTCTGCTTATTTCATCAAGGCTTCTTTATAAGGATTGTAAAATTCTTGTTGAGAAGGTGCAAAATAGGATAGGGGATTGGAAAAATAAGTGTTTATTGTTAGTCATCTTGAGTATTGAATGAGTTGTCACGTGAAACATGGCATATTAGCAACGGCGGAACTTGATTATTTTTAACAGGGGCCAAACTCATATGATGTTTAATATGATGTTCTGGATTGCATAATTTTATGGTTTGTGCTTATAGTTTGTGAACTTTGTTCTTAAATGCATTTTTGTTCATAGGAAGTTTAAGGGATGTTTTGGATTATATTGTGCTTATGACTTATAACAACTTTAAATAAACTTATAATTTCATAACCAACTGACGTAGCTCAGTTGGCCACCTGAGTTCCTTCTGGAGCTTGGGGAGGGGTTTTACCCGGGTTCAAGTCTCGCAAGTGGCAAAAATCCGTGTGGTGCCGTTCTAAAAATAAAAAAAAAANAAATGCAAATAAATAAAAACAGTCAAATAAAGGGAACTATAATTGCATATTACAGTTTATTGGTCTCCTATCGATGCATGAGTGTTTGGCCGGGATGGCAGTTTGTTTTGTTTGTGTATGTGATTTCTGTCGTATGATACTTTGTTTTTGAGAGTTTTTCTGTAGATAGCACATGCAATGTGTGTTAGCGGGTTGTTTTTAATTTAAGTGTGCAGGTCATACAATTTATTGCCTACAAATACTAACTACAGATAAATTACCCCTAGAACGTTAAATTTGTATGTTTTTTATGTAAAACCTTTTTAGGTACGGTTGGAAGAAAATTTGGTGCAGCAGCAAGAAAAGAATATTGGTTGTGAAATCGTTTTAAGGAAGTAACTTGAGGACCAATGAGAGGAGGATCGTTGTGAATAGTAAGAGAAGCTTAAGGAGCTCAAAGATATTATCCTTGAAACATCACCACACATCCCCGTCTCGCCTAACTAATATCTCTTATATAATAAAACAAAACCCCTAGTGGGTACTTTGTCATTTTGAAAAAAAAGAATATTTCCTTATTAGGTAATATGTTAATAATTATTTAATTTATAAGTTTTTAAATTCGTTTTGTTGATATACTATACAAGTAGAAGATAAATACAAAAAATATAGATAAGATTTAAATGATTATATCTTTAATCATAAAAAACTATAATTAAAAATCATAAATCAAACAAAATAAAAATTAAATTATTTGTTTTTTAATAAATAAAAATATATCATTCAAAATTTTTAAAAAAAAACCCGCGCGTGCGCGGGCATTATAACTAGTATACTTAACAATAGTATCTTTTGGTACTAGCTATAATACCTGTGCACGCACAGGGTTTTTAAAATCTCGTTTTGATTATGTATTATTATCGATTAAGAAATGAATCACTTAACATGTTTCAATTGGTTTTACTTGGTGGACTAAAAATAAAAAATCAATTGTATATATGTTATAATCTACATATCATTTTAGGAGAATGATTTTGAATTAAAAATTATATTTTATTATTCAAGCAAAATCACATGATAATACTTGACTTGTATGAGATGTTAGTGATATGCTTTTAGTTTTGCAAACCCATGCTATCAATTTACGATGTGTTTTGTAATTGTGGTATTTCTTTTACTTATATTTTCGTTAAAATATGTAGCATATTTAGATAGCTTTGAAGATTGATTCATTTCCTTAATTGTGAATAACCATCATACCATGTTTACTAATGTATATTTTTGTTTGGAAAATTGCATTTTCATAAGTTTGTGGTATTTACTTCTCATGTTTGATCATAAAATTACCAAATTAACATAGATGTTTATACTATAACTTCTTTATTACATAAAGAGAAACAAAAAAAGATGTTATGAGTAGAACTCAAATTTAATCTTATATTTATGTATAATGTATAAAAATAATTTTTCTCTGAGACCGAATTATATAAGAAAATTATAGTTACTTGTATAAGTAAACTATAAATGCATGAAAAAATGACAAAGAGTACATTCACAAGTCTTTTAGGATTGTTTGAATCCTTTCCGACCTTTCATTTCCCATATTTTAGACCGTTAGTTGACATCCATAGTGTTATCAATGACAGCAAACACCTGCCAAGTTTCATTAACTCATTCAAAGACACCTGCTAAGAATTCCCACCATAAAATTCCCCATATAGGCACTAAAATACATATGTGGTACATAAAACACATTCATGTATTATCTAAATTAACAACTCAACTTAATTATACATTCATACCTTGAGCAGGCGTAGAAAATCCTTCCATGACAATCATTTGTTGGTACTTAATCCTCCTCTAAAAATGCACACAACAAATTGCATTACACTTTAGTGTGTGTGATAAGATCATAAAACTGCAAAAACCACTTACATGTTGCATTATAGTGAGGACAACAACAAAGTTAGTTACAACATCAAGTAAGAAAACTTCATATTAGAACTAAAGGGGTGTTTGGTTATGCTTATTAAAGGTGCTTATTGGCTTATTCAATTACCATAACACAATAAGTTTATTTTTTTTTTTTTTTATTATTATTATTTTTTTTTAGCTTTGTATAATGTTTTTAAGTGGCAGACATGCTGAGGTTGATGTTGATGTTATTTTTTAACTTTAACTATTGATATCATGTTATATAAAATGTGCGAGTTTAGTAGCATATAATGAGTGTTAATGAAGTTAAAATATAAACTAATACTAATACTCATGTAATTTTAAACAAAGTTAATATTATAAAGTATAAGGGGTATAAAGTGTAAGGGGTTATTTGTGTTTTTTCTAAAGTTATTAAAAAACATGGAAACTTGTAATTTTACACTTAGCTCTATATAATTTATTTAAAATTCAACCACTAAAGTTTTATTAATTACTTCCTCTTTTTTTTAAGTTTTTGTTTTCATAAATTTGACACATATATTTTTATGTATTTTTTTTCTTAACCAAATTTTTCCACCAAATTTTTTTAATTTTGACCAAATTGGATTCAATTTTGACTTTCTATTGACCAATCACGTCGCTCGATTTTGCTTACGTGGCAAAATCGAGCTCTCCTATTGGTCCAATTTTTTTTACATTGAGAAGGGATTTGCAAAAAAACTCCGAAATGATGTAATTCTTTTATTATATAAAAGATTTGTAGTTAAATATCAAATATTATCATTTTAGACATTTGACTATGTTGATCTTGTAACTCAAATGTTAAATTCATATCTGGATATTTGCGTATTGTAATACATGACTGGATGGGATTACATTCTTTCTACATATAGTGTATTTTCATTTATTATTGTTTTATAGATTTGTTAGAATTGTGTGTTTCGGTGATGATTACTGACAGATATCTGTTGGTAAAATCCGTCAAAAACCCGTCGGTGGAATCCGTTTAAAATTGTAAGAAAAATCTGTTGGTAACCCGTTGGTAATGTGCGTCCCTAATTTCCGTTGTTATTTTTTTAAATCCGTCGGAAACTTTTAGTCGGTAATAATACCGACAATGATATTACCTGCGGATATCTTTTATTGGCGATCCATCAATAATGGCCCATAGATTACCGACGATTTAACCGTCAATGTTGCGCCAGTTTTCTAGTAGTGGTACCTAATGAGGTTTGATTGTTTGAATGTGAAACCTCTTTTGAGGACACGAGGATGACATCATTAGACCACCTTGGTGGTGGTTTTTGCCCTTACGACGAGTGTTATGCTAAAATCATGTTGGTCAATCATAGTATTTTAATGGAGTAAACCAAAAGTGCAAGCTTAACCAACTGGCTTAGCTCAGTTGGTCACCTGGGCTCCTTCTGGAGCTTGGGGGGTTTTACCCAGGGTTCAGGGTTCAAGTCTTGCAAGAGACAAAAAATCCAGGTTGTCCTCCCTTCGCGGGTCTCTCCTAGTGGTTCGGGTCCGGGGCCTGCCCGTTTGGATGGTTTAACTCGGGGGTCGGATTTCAAGTGTGGTGCCGTTCTAAAAAAAAAAAAAATGCAAGCTTAGTGATTGGAGACTTTAGATTCTCTAGTTGAGACCCAAGTTCAATTCCTCTAGAAGCAGGTTGCTAGCTACTACAGTCCCGAGCATATGCAGATATGCATAACACTACATTTCATATATTGTCATGGAGACGAGTTAACCGATAAGCGTTGGTAATTATTAACATTTCTTTCAAGAAGTCTTTTTATGAAGTAATTATAGAGTTTAGTATATAATCAATAGTTTTAGTCACTTGGTTAGTATGTGGGGTCATTTAATTGGTCTTTCTCAATGTAATATATGGCTCCTATTAGCATACATGCATATGGTCTTTTAAAACACGTTCACATATAACCCAAACATGACCTATATAACACGCATATGTAAAAGGGCTAACGGGTTAAATAGATTAGACAAGTTAAATAGGTTAAACAAGTTTCGGGTTGACCCATTTAACATGATTATCTAAACAAGTTTTCATATTACACGGGTTAAATAGGTTCAACGGGTTTGTGGGTCGACTAATTTAACCCGTTTAATTAAATATATTTAGTTTTTAATTTATGAAAAAAAACATCTTAAATGGGTTGGCAGGTTGACCCATTTAACTTATTCCCAACCCGAAACTGACCTGTTTAATAAACGCGTTAGATAGGTTGACCCGAACACCACCCGAAACCTGTTTAGACTCGACTTGTATCTGTTTATTTTCGTGTCAGGTCAAAAATTGCCGCCCTTAATACAAACGATAATTCGTCTCACACATACATACGAAAACTCTGTAACAAATTGCTAACACTTCAAATTATTTAATGAATTGTAAGAACATACTTGCACATACGTCTACCGGTCCAATATCACCTTGCTCCTGGATAGATCGTCTCATGTGGCTAAATGTCTCACGGACGTTCATCCTCATCTTCGATTTTGTAAACTGAACTTTAGATTGCGGTTTCTCATTTGAAGTTTTTTCAGTTAATACTTTGGATGCTGCCACAAGATCAATCGTGTTATAAACACAAAGCGCTGTAACATAGTATGCCAGTATAACAATGCACTCTTTTCGCCCCATGTTGTTGAATTGTTACAAGAATAACAACTAACTGAGAGGCGCTTGTCGCTTGAAATTTGATCACTTTCTTTTAAATCAGACATATTTGCAATGATATGTACAAACTTATAGGGTAAGGCATTGCATTATAGCATGGAGGACGTACACATTGAACTATTCAACTATATGAAATTTCCAAGAAAGATCATAATTGTTGACTTTTGAGAACCTTAAGTCAGCATGTTTATTACGGAGTAATTTCCGTGGGTGCCTTGACGGGCGAATTGGTGGAATTTATGTTATGACTTATCATTTGTAACTTCCATTTAGAAAGTGTGCAGACTGAATCTTTGGTTTTCATCGTGTAACTATGGAATACAAACAAAGGCATATGCAAACTATTGATCTTGATGGCTTCAAGTGTGCGGCCATCATATTGGACAACATTATTTTATCCAAGTGAAAATTAATAGTGTTGTCCCAAGTTTCTGTCGTGTGTTTGTGCTTGTGTTTGGATCGATTTGGTTTGTATGTGGTTCGAATTGATTTGCAAACAATATACTAGATAACTTATATTCATTCTTCCATAATGTTACATGTTTACAAGTATTTATACTAAACGAATGGTTACAACGAACCATCGCGACTGTTCACTAAGAAAGGGTGCGTCCCTTCCTTCTCTGCCTATTCGAATGGGTGTGTACAAAGGTCACAACCCTTCGCCTATTTTTCAGGAAATATGGAAGTTACAGAGTTTATAAACTACAAGTTTGGTCCTTCGAGTTTCTAGAAAAGTAATGTCGAGATTAATAACTTTGGTTCACATTCTCCTCCTTAATCTTGATCATTTCTTTCTCCAAGGTCTTGAACTCCGAGCATTTGTCTCATAGTTGTAAACTTGAGTCTTGGTAAAGCTTTCGTTAATATGTCTGCTCTTTGTAGTTCTCCGCTAACGTGTTCCACATTTATATGACCATTCTCTACGCATTCCCGAATGAAATGATAGCGAATGTCTATATGTTTACTCCTTCCATGAAATACTGGGTTCTTCACGAGTGCTATAGCTGATACGTTGTCAACTCTAAGCGTTATCCTTTTTTCTTCCAATCCAGTTAGTTCACTAAGTAAACGTTTTAACCATAAGGCTTGACATGCTGCTGCAGTAGCCGCCATGAATTCTGATTCACATGATGAGAGCGCCACTGTTGGTTGCTTCTGAGTACACCAAGTGATAGGTGACTCTCCAAAGTAAAATACGACTCCAGTAGTTCCTTTTCCTTGATCGGTATTGATTCCATAACTACTGTCACTATAACCTGTTATCTTGCAGCCGCCTTCCTTCTTGTATATTATTCCATGTTCTTTCGTTCCTTTGATGTATCGGATTACTTGTTTCACTGCCTTCAGATGATGATCCTTTGGCTCTTGCATAAATCTGCTGAGTAGTCCGACTGAGTAACTAAGATCCGGTCTTGTATGTAGTAAATATCTGAGACTTCCAATTAAGCTACGGTAATAAGTTGCGTCAACTGGGTTTCCATCTTCCGCCTTGACCAACTTAGTGCCGGGATCCAATGGTATCTTGGTATCATTGCTGTCCGTCATATTTGTCTCTTTTAGGATCTTGTTAACGTATCCGGTTTGCTTGATTGTAATCTCTCCTCCTATCTGTGTAACTTCTATCCCAAGGTAATATGCTAGCAATCCTAAGTCGCTCATTTCAAATTTATTTTCCATTTGGGATTTGAACAAGTCTATTTCCTTCTTTGGAGTTCCCGTGATGATTAAATCATCTACATATACTCCAACTATCAGTGTAGAATTCTTGCTTCTCTTCGTGTAAACTGCTTGTTCGAGATTACATTTCTTAAAGTCCAATGACTTCAAGGTTTTGTCAAGCTTCACATTCCAAGCTCTTGGTGCTTGTCTTAAGCCATACAAAGCTTTAGTTAGCTTGTAGACTTTTCCAAGGTTTCCTTGTTGTATGAAACCTTCAGGTTGTGTAACATAGACTTCTTCCTTCAGTTCTCCATGTAAGAATGCTGATTTTACATCTAAGTGGTGTACTTGCCATCCATGGTATGCTGCTAGTGCTAATATTAATCGAACTGTTTCTATCCTAGCAACTGGTGCAAATACCTCATCAAAGTCTATTCCTTGTTCTTGTACATAACCTTTTGCTACTAATCTTGCTTTATACTTAATGATCTTTCCTTGTGCATCTCTCTTGGTTTTGTAAACCCATTTGAGTCCTATTGCCTTCTGATTTGGAGGCAATGTTGTTAAGGTCCATGTGTTGTTCTTGTTGATGGAATCTAATTCAATCTCCATGGCCTCAATCCATTTCTTATCCATTGATGCTTCCTTGTAGTTACGAGGTTCTTCTTCGGTGAAGAATAAGCTAGGTGCTTCTACTGGTTGTGCATTTTCATAAATTTCTGCTAAATCTTTTAGACCTCGTACTGGACTGTGATCATATCTATGTCGTGAGCTTCCTGATGAACTGATGGTAGTAGCTTCTATTCCATCTTCCGAGTTAGGTTCGTAATTGTATGTCGGTGGTGTGATTGGTGAATCTGGTTCTGACGTCGGATCTGGTAATGGATCCGGTATTGGATACGGGTTCTCATTGTTTTCTAAGTTGACTTGTATAGGAATTTCATTGTCAACTCCATCTACCACAAAACTAGCCCACAAGGAGTCTTGTGTTCTTGTATCCTCTTCACTCTTATCCCAATCCCATGGTTTCGTTTCCATAAACTTTACGTCCCTACTAACATGTTTTTTCTTACTTACTGGATCATATAGCCTATATGCTTTTGATCCTTCCTCTACGCCTAAATAAACCATCGGTATGCTTCGGTCATCCAATTTCTTCAAGTGAGGAATTGTTATTTTAGCGTAAGCTGTGCATCCGAATATTCTTAAGTTTTCTAGGTTTGGTTTTCTTTTGTAGAGAGCTTCATACGGTGTTTTATCTTCCAGTGCTCGTGTAGGTACTGATGAGACGAAAAATGTTACGTTTTTAGGGGTTGGTTTGAGTCCTAATTCGTATGTTTTTGGTTTGGATTTCACCCAAAGTCGTTTCTTTTCTCATTTTAGGTACTTTTGAAGGGAAAATCTCAAAAGAAGCATTTTCGGGCGTTTTCGGAGTGAAAAAGTGCGGAAAACAACAAAAACTCAAAAGACCTTAATGATCACAGAAGGTGACGCCGTCACACTCTACAAGGTGACGCCGTCATGAACAAGTGAAGTCCAGAATTGGAAAAATACTCATGACGGGCCAGAGAGTTCGTAGTGCAAATTGGTGACGCCGTCAACCAAGGCCGTCAGATCTGGAACCAGCAATTATGACCACGTCAAGGAAGGCCGTCTGGAAACCCTAATCGCCGAGCTGACGACGTCACCTATTGGGCTGACGCCGTCAGCCCGCGTTTTCTATATATATATAGAACGATTTTTCATAACTTTATATAACTTTGGAGAACTAGAGTCGAATTTTGGTGTGGAGAACTCTAGGGTTAAACCCTAGTTCGTGTATTAGAGACCTTAGAGGGTATCCTAACCCCTCTAACTTGCATGTTTAATCCAAGATAAGTCTTTATTCATACAATATGTCTATGTGTTGTGTGATTTATGCTTGTTATTGTCTTCCTTTCAACCATGCTAGGGCTAATTTAGCTTTGGTGTTTCGCTTAGATCTAAGAAACGCTAACTATTGATATCTTGTGATGGTATGCTGTGATTGTATTTGGGTGGAATGTTCATCTACGTAGACCTGAGGAAATACTGGCTAATCTTCCCTATACGGGTAAACAAGCTTGAACGTCTTAGAACGTGAATCAATGTGGCGTATCGATTTTAAGGTAGTAGTTCATGCATAGGTTGCTAATCGGGTGAGCTCATGATAGGATGCTTGACGTATTCGTCATAGGAGTGAGGGGGGGGGTAGGAACTATAGAAGTTAAGGGAATTGAACGCATCTCTAGCACGATTGTTAGGGATAACCGTCATCCCGCAAACTCAACATACTGCAATTTACATGGTAAAGATAGTTATGGGAGTTAACTGAAAATCTAAAGTAAACACTAAAATCTCCAACCCACTGATTTTCCTAAAACAAAAAATACAAAAATAGTATATAGCTTAGACGTAGACCAACTTGGGTTAGTTGACTAGCAACTAATTACCGCTATCCATCCAAGAACCAGAGATTTTAAGAGTTGATAAGCTATAATACTTTTGTAGAAGTAATACTTTTGTTGCAAGAATGATTTTTGTTCGTATTTTTGGCTTTTCGTACTTGATTATGGTCTATGGATATTATAATATAGGGGCACTTTTTTTTCTTTTTTATTTTCGTGCCGGGCCTAATTTTTTTTGACGTTCTCAGCGCCGCCCCTGTCCGTAAGTAAGTGAAAATATACTCAATTAAACTCATTCGTTTTAATAGAAACCAAAATTTTTTCGTCTTAAACTATAGTTTTAAAAATTGGTTTACCTAGTCACTTTTAATACTGGTTTCGTCGGTGCAATGTCACATGGTGTGTAAGAAGGTCCTCAACCAAATGGTTGTGGGTTCAAGTTCTGCTTAAGTCATGTGAAATAAATTTGTGACGTACATATTGTGAGATAGTTGGTTGCCGTTAGATAAAATAAAAAAATCTAAAAATGACAAAAATGAACACTCAATGAATATGAACAAAACATTTGAAAAGAAAACATTTAATCTGGTCAAGTAAAAATTTTCTTTGAATAAACTTCATAAAAACTGAATGATCAATATACTTACAGATGTTTTTCTTTAGGTGGCCTATTTGAAGCTTGTTTGCAAGCTTTGGCAGTCTCCATGGTTTTTGATGGCCATGTGCCATAATTCTTATGCTACAAAAATTGTACCAAGCAGTCCAATATGTCCAATATGTTTAATACAACTTCTAGGTTACTGTTTGGATAGTATTTGATATCACACCTTTTGAGAAGCAAAGTTGCTAATAAGCTAAGCCATAACAATCAATGCTCTCCAAAATTATGTGTAACCCGGCCTTGATAAATTAGGCATGCTATGACATGACATGAGAAGTTCGTTACCTTGTGGTGTGTTTCGTTCTTCTTTCATTTTCTTTACAAGTATTTTGTGTACTTTTAGGTTTATATTATTATATATATAAGAGACCTTGTTTATGATATAGCAAACATTATCGATCAGTTTCTCTGCTAGTATTCTAGATTCGAAGCATTGCCACAAGATGTATCAAGATGCAAACCTCACTTGGTGATCGACTAGTGGTCCGGTGTCATATCTTGATTAAAAATTAACTATATGGTGCTATTGATGTATTTCAGATTCAATAATTTCACCCTTATAATTATAACATAGAAAACATACAATCATATATGGTTCATGGGAGCATTGATGCCTGTCTACTATGTATATTATATGCTAACACGCATACTCTCCTGTACCTACATGCCTGACTGTACTTAGATTTTGTAGCTCCTACTTTTAACCTTCTTCATCGCGGATTCTAATATTTCTACGAGTAATCGACATGTCTGACGAGATAATAGCAGCTACAGTCATGAATAAGAGAAAATTCTCGACAAGTGCTGTATCTTCTTCTTTTTGCTTTTTCTCTACATTAATTATATTTTTTCTCTGCATAATAGCAATTTCCGACGACCCAATAGCGGCTATAATCACAATCCCCATGAATACAAATAATCCAGTGAAACTTTGAACATCAAGACTTTGTGGACGGGCTTGATTAGGTTCTGAAAATGTACCAGGATTGGAGAGCCCCAAATACTTCTCCTTCATCTCCATCATTATGTCACTTTCAGTTAAGTTTAAAATTGCCCCGGAAAATGGTTGTAATATTGGAGATTCAATGGGGAATGCCTGGAGTATTAGACGCATGAAGTTAGGGAACAAAATAAATTATTACTGCGAGCCAAATTTACAATGGAAAGTCTAGATACTTATGTGTTAAACAGATCATGGTTCGTGAGTTAAATACGAATGGAGTGATTTCCGTGGATTTTGTTCATTCTCAACAAAACTTGGCGGATCACTTGACTAAGGGATTAGCTTGAGACTTGGTGCATAAGTCGGCAATCGGGATGAGACAAGAATCCATTTAAATCTCTAACTGTGAGACACCCAATTGCCTTTTAATAAAACGTCTAAAGCTGAATTCAATGTGGAAAGCTTATAATTCGAGATTGGAACATCAATCATCCCAAGGTATGTGTTCAGACTCCAAATCGGTTAGGTTAAAGCTTATCTTCTTAATAATTCTTTGAAAAATTGCATTGCATGTGCAAGACTAAAGGAACTACCTATGTGAGCATAGAGTTCTATATGCTCATGAAGGATATGGACACAAGGCTGTAATAGTGTCAAGTCTATGTACATTAGAACTTAGAAACTTGTAGAAACTTATGTGTATATTCTTTTCGAGTATTCAAACGAGTTGATGGGTTCAATCCATGGGACACCATGATTCTTGAATATTGGAATGCGTAATATACTATCTGAAAAGTCAATGACATTTTTTCATTTATGCATGAGTTTGATTTGTTTTGTTTATTTTAGTAGATCAAGGATTACACTAAGATGAGGGAGGATTGTTGGTGATTTTAGTCTCATCACTTATATTTTATGTAATTATGATTCACTTGAGATCAAGTGCTTAGTCAAGTTAGGAGGTGCGCTGTGACTCTGCCCGCCAACTGTTTTTAACTGATTTTAACTAACTTTCAGTTAAGTTTTTCCATAACATATTGATCTCTTCCAAATCACACATAACAACTTTCAGTGTATTGCTTTGTTCTCTCGTGTCTTAGAAATCTGAATTATCCAATTGAGTATTTCGTGATACCCAAGGCACATAGGGTCGAAATACTTCGATTTGAAAGTGATCTCTACACGATTCATAGAATACACCCAAATTCTAACACATACTATCTATGTTGGTTTTGAAAATTTTATTGTTCCAAGAGTGAAAAGAAAGAGAGAAGAGACTCACAAATGCAAATCCAGGTTCTTGGTTTACAGGTCCAAATTTTAGGTATTCAGACCCGTACTTAGAAAGAAAGATGTCAATGTAGGGGAGCTCATCGAAGATAACGTCTACGTCTCCACTGGACAAAGCGTTTTTGTATTCTTCGACTGAGTCGAGAGGCATTACACTTATGCCTGAAAGGTTGTATCTTTGAATGATAAGATCCTTTAGGAAGGACCCACCCTGATAACCAACAGTTTCTACTGTTGACAATGGCGGACGTAGTTGATCTAGTGTCAACCACGAGGACAACGTAGCAGTGAAGATTTGAAGTACTATGAAAAGCATGCTCAGCCACATAACAAGAACAACTTTAGAGCACTTGTTGCGTATCCTCCCTGAAATAAGGAATAATACATCGATCAACAAATAACTTAGCAACAAAAACTTTATATATGTATGGTTTCAGCAACACACTTGCTAACCTTAGTGACTTAATCTAACACTGGCACACAAATGAAAATGCTTACATAGCTACAGTGTGGTAATAAGAATTAAAAATGTGTTGCTAACATTGGAAAAAACAAGCATGTTTTAATGCTTTTCATAGTAATTTGCCACTATCAAGTGAGGACTAATTAACCTGGCTAACATTTACCAGCTAGAATTTTACGCAGTAAGAAGTGTGGTTAGTTTTATGCATAAATTAAGTCTGGACATTTAGCACATTGTCTGTAGTTAGATTATTATCAGACAAATTAAACCATGTATCTTGCAACAAGTACCTTCATGCAAGAAGAATGTCGAAATAGGAAACCATATGACCATTACGAGTTGTCTATAGAACGGGCTTGCAAATCTGGGGTTGTGTTCACGGAATTCTAGAAAAGCAAGTGCAGCTCCCGTTAAGAAACATGAGCAAACTAATGTGATCCATAGTCTTGTAGTAAAAGGTTTAAAGAAGGTCCAAAGGGTTTGCTTCAAGTCATGTGTACCACGCACTAGCATATAAACATCAGAGTTCAGATAGGGAATTGTGAAAGACACATATTGAGCTCTTGTTCCTCGCATAGTTACATCTCCTGCAACTGCCTCACAAGTCTGCAAGATAGAAAATAACAAAACATTGTAGCTTATTTGGAACATCACAATGTTATGTACGTGTTTGCAGACAAGTTTTCATGAAAACTAAACCAAATATCTCAAATTTGCAAATGTATGGTATTTTAAATGAGTGGAAGATCAGCTTTTGACAATATTGGAGTTGATATTTAATTTTTGATAGATATTGTAAAGGGGAATTTTGAAAAGTTTGAGGAGACAGAGGAGTGATATGATCACAAAATAATTTTCACAAAAAAGTCTCACAAACTGATGTGGCGGATTGTGATTGGTTCAATGAGAGAGAAACTCACCAATGGCACGCCGCCACATCAGTTTGTGGGACTTCTTTGTAGAATTTTTTTTTGTGATCATATCACTCCTCTTAGTATTTCATCTTGGAAAACTTTTCTTTGTGTTTGAAATTGAATTTCACTCTTTTGAAAATGTACTCATACATTAAAGCCTACGCGATTACAAGAGACGTAATATATACAAGATTGTAAAATAAAAATGTACCTGGCCTTCAATATGCCTTAAAAGTTGATCATAGGTACCATTTATCTCCCCTTCTTCATTGATGAAAGGTTTGAAGATAGGTCGAACATTGAATGGTAATAACTGTAAGGCATAACAAAATATGGCTATCGAGAATCCACCTTCGACTTCAGAATCTTCATTTAGTTTAACAAACTCTGTGAAGCCTAGCTTTTTTGGCACCCACACAATTAGTGGTGAACATGGGCTTATGCCTTTATTGGCCATGTTCCAGTCCGACCCTATAATGTCTTGTATAGGCAATTATATGCCAAAAGCACCCAAAGTCAGCATGGTTAAGATTGAGAAAAAGAAAAAGAAATTAAACTTTTAACAGTCTAAACAAATATTATGATCAAAATAACACTATGTCCACATGATCAGCATTAAGAACTGGACTTGAGTACACAACAAGGAAAACTGCAACTAAAGCCATAGATTGTCACTAAGTTTGGCAAAGATCTAATAAAAGGACAGCGGACTATGTTTGGACCCTTTTCATCGACTCTTTGCTGTAAACGTCAAAGTTAATACTTTGCACCTTACATTAATTTGGTAAACGGGTGGCTTTTCTTGTGCATGTTATCCGGGAAGGTGAGTCGTATTTTGACTCGGATGAATGCGGCCTAACCGGGGTATCCATGTGACTGTTTTCAACCCTTTACGTGACCACCCAAGATAGGTACACTACTAGGAAACAGAACAAGACTAACCATAGGAATTACTGACTGCACTACCAACGGGTACTGAGGGAACTACCAACGGGTTACTGACAGAGGCAATTGCCATCGTACTACCGACAAAACTGTGACGGGTTAGTGACGCAAGAATTCCGTCGATAATTGGTCACCAAATACCAACGGATGGGAGATTTCGTCGATATTTGGTCACAAAGCCAACGGATTATCCACAGACGAAGATCTGTTGGTAATCCGTCGTTAATTACAGATTATCTGATAATTACACTTTCACCGACTATTTACTGACATTATCATCGACCGTAGGGAAGCATACATGTGGGTCAATTACCATGACTCAATATAGGTTAAACAAGGTAAACATTTAGTCTATATCAATTACATATTGTTTATGCTAATTTTTTTTATCAACTCATTAATCGTTGTTGTAGGAAAAGAAACTCGCTCACGAAAAGGGATGTATATTACCACGTAGATAAAAAAAAAGTTGGGGTATATTCTTTTTAATCTTCTTTTAGTTATGTGTGTTTTAATTAATGATGAAATGTGAGGTCAACCATTTTGTTAATATCTATATAGGACTTACAAAGAGAAACAACTGATGAAGCATGAGTCAAATAAGTCTCGTCATCCAATTGGTGAAATAAACAAACCTCAATCAAGGTTCGGCATCCATAACTGAGGTTCGTTTATATTAGTTTTTATTATATATAGTATTGGGTTTGATTGAGTTCTATTAAGTTGAAGCTTGATATTACAATAGTTTGCATGGAAATGAAATATAGCATAATATATAAGTATAGAGAAAAATTCATTTGCTTACATTTATTTTGATGCTTTCTAAGCGACAAATCCTCATCATGTTGATATAATTGCAGGGATTAATCTAAAAATTAATTTTATAAACATTTTTTACACCCCATTTAGAGAAGTTTTTTTTTTATTTTTATTTTTATTTATTTTTTTTTTCACACATAAGTGTGTTTCTCTCTCTCAGTAACTTCCCGTCTTCTTCATCACCTACCCCAAAGTTAGTAACCGCCAATCACCATCACCATTCTGATCACCACCAACGTTCCGATCATTACATCACCTCCCGATCGCCATCACCATTTCGATCATCATCTCATCATCCCCCAAAGTTATTATCCCTTTTTATGGTTTTCTTTTGATTTAAATGAACCGTTTTGATTCTGAAGTTGATTTGATTGCTATTTTTGCGGTTGATAATGTTGTTGAGCCAGTTGATAATTATGTGGATCAAGTTGTTTAACATTTCTGTTGATCAAGTTGCACACCAAGTGTTTGATGAAATGTCTGAGTGAAAAATATTTGATAATCTTGTTATCTACTCCTGTAATTTTGCTTATTAATTAAGTTGTTAGTTAAATTTTTGTTTTTACCTGAATTTTTGCTTATTAATCAGACACAATGCTATTTTTATGTCTGATTGTTGTTTTGTATCTGGTATCACTTGTGATATTCTGTTAAAAACGATGCAACACTTGGGGTTTGATTTTGATGTTTATATCACTTGTGATATTTTGTTAAAAATGATGCAACAGTTGGGTTTGATTTTGATGTTTAAATCACTTATGATATTCTGTTAAAATTTCTGAAATATCACAAGTGATAATAGTGTTCTCATATAGTTTTCTTGCTGCAAACCTATTTGCATACTCTATTATCAACTTATTTTTGTCATTCATTTCATGAAGAAAGATCTTTGTAGTGTATCTCATTCTCATGTTGTTCATTTTTATGGAGGAACCTTTGATATCACTGGTGATATCTCAGATGTGTTGGCTTATTTTTGTTGAATCATTAGTGGTAATTGAGGAACATCTTATATCACAGATGATATCACGTGTGATATCATTGGTGATATGCACTATAGTATCATGAATATTCATTTTAATTATTGTCTTTGTCTTCTAGGTACTTGAATAACGGTATTATTACTTAGAACTAATATAGGGTCTCTTACAAACACAATCACATGAGATGGGAACATATGATTGTTTCTCAACTTGTGCATCCCTCTCTTAGGCGTTTTGTCGAACACCTTCCATGAAAGTGCATTAACTTACATATTAGTGCATTAACTTACGATGAGTCATTTGGAGTTCTAAAAAAATATTTATACTTGTTTTACGAAAGCATGTTGAGTGTTATAACTTACAGATTAGTTGTATATCACAAGTGATACACACTGATGCACCGAAACGCCATTTAGGCTAGCGTTCCCGTTTGGGAACGTGATGGGAACGGATACGCTATCGAAACGCCATCGAAACGTTTCCAAGGCGTTTCTCGAATCTGCGAAACGTTTCGTATGAAGTATCCTTACCGTTTCTGGAATAGCCGTTTCTTTTGGGTTTTAATGGCTTTTTTAACAAGCATTTCAATGATGGGCAGAGACGGAGGCAGATCTGAATAGATTTGTGTCATATTGGAATAAGAAAAAGAAAATGAGGAGGCAGATCTGAAAATGGAAGATGAAGCATGAGGAAGAAGATGCTAGTTGAGGGAAAGAGAAAGAGATGATGAGTATAGAAAAAAGGAAAAAAGCACATACTATTAAATATGAATGTTACCTCACAAGTCACAACCCACGTGAACAAAAAGGCAACAAATGGGATTTCTTTTAAAATAAAACAAATAAGTGACGCTAATATTTGTTTCATAAGCGGTTTACATTTTTCTTTTCTATTATTGAACTTATTAATTGTTTGTTGTTACATAGTTTTTCACTTTTAATATGTCTGATCATAATTAATTACCTTTGGAAGATGTAGTATTTTTGGAGTTTACTATTTACATCAACATGTATCTATTTTGGATTTTCTTTAATATATTTTTAATTTTTTATATTTTTTATTGTCGTATCTCCCCGTATCTTAAATTTTTGATTTTTGCCGTTTCTCGTTCCCGTATCCCTTTGCTGTTCCCGTTTCCGTGCTACACTGGTGATACTGCACCGAGAAAAAAAAAAGAAACGAAAAAAAAATTGTCGAAAGTATATGAAAGTGTCCTATTGAAAGATAATTAAATGCTCGTCAAGATGGTGTAAATTTTTAAGGTTAACGGTTTTCGGTTTTTGAGATATGTAATATTTAAAAGTGATAGATGAAAGTGGATTTTAATTAAAAAAATGGGGGTGGTCTAGATTTACACTTTAGGTCCCTCTATATTTTTTTTCCCCTTAAATTGTGTTCTTTTGATCTAATGATTTGTGTGATCCAGATTTGTCCCTTGGTATGTAGAGATTTTTGAGTATGCAAAATAAAGTGACTCATAAGTATATATTAAAATTGGTTGTATTATGTTGAAACATGTTATTTGCTGAAGTAATTTATAAGTGGAAAAAGATTGGGAGGCCTAAAAGACATGACTAATTTTGTGTCTAATTTATGTGTCATTACCTCATTGGATGTGAAAAGTGGGTCCGGTTGATACAACCAATAAATTTTTGTCACATCTCTAGGCACAAAATTAGGCATAACTTTTAGGTGTGCCAATCATTTCTCTTTATAAGTATCAACAACATCATTTGTTCAAGTACATCAAACATGGCATATTAGCAACCGCGGAACTTGATTATTTTTAACATGGGGCGAAATCATATGATGTTTTTTGGATTGCATAAATTTATGGTTTGTGCTTATAGCTTGTTCACTTAAATGCATTTGTTCATAGTAATTTTAAAGAGATGTTTTGGATTATATTGTGCTTATGATACTTTGCTTTCCAGAGTTTTTTTGTAGACAGCACATGTAATGTGTGTTAGTGGGTTGTTTTTAATTTAAGTGTGCAGATCATACAATTTATTGCCTACAAACACTAACTACAAATAAATTACCCCTAGAAATTTAGATTTGTATGGTTTTTATGTAAAAGTATTTTAGGTACCGGTTGGAAGAAAATTTGCAAGAAGAGAATATTTGTAGTGAAATCGCTCTAAGGAACTTGAGGACCAACGAGAGGAGGATCGTCGTGAATGGTAAGACAAGCTTAAGGAGCTCAAATATATTATGCTTGGAACATCACCACACATCCCCTCCCACCTAACTAATATATAGTTAAAAGTAGTATCTTTTGGTATTTGTAGTTGAATATCAAATATTATCCTTCGACATTTTACTATGTTGAATTTGTAATTCGAATGTTAAATCCATATCTGGATATTCGCAAATTGTAAAACATGACTGGATGGGATTACATTCTTTCTACGTAATAGCGTATTTTCATTTATTATTGTTTTATAGATTTGTTAGGATTGTGTGTTTCCGGTGATGATTACTGACAGATATCCGTTGGTAAAATCCGTCAAAAACCCGTCGGTGGAATCCGTTTAAAATTGTAAGAAAAATCTCACTACAAGAAAAAGTGACTTTAATGACCAGCAATTTTCGTCACAAACAGTACCAATTTGGTCACTAAACGTGATTAGTGACCAAATTTAGGTGGTCACTTGTGGTCACTAGTGGTCACTATAGGTCCGTCACTAATTACACTTAGAGACCAAATGCAGTTTCGTCACTAAATAGTGACCAGAAAGTCGTCACTAATTGAATGGGGTAGATACAACTTCAAACCTATCAGTGACCAAATATTAGTGAGCGATTTCATGAGAATTTGTTATTCACAAATTAATAGATAACACATAAGTGAGCGAATATATATACACACAAACGCAGCTAATGAGTTGTGATGAAACCTGATAAGTGAGCGAATCAACCGAGCGAATCCATGAGGAGTGATTGCATTTTGCTTGTGAGAATAATGGAACAGCAGTGAATATTATTTTAAGTGATAAAAGGGATTTAATGGAACAGTTATTAGGCTTTCAATTTTATGAGATCCTTTCAATTTTAAGTATCGGGTCGACCTGGAAGATTGTTTGAAAATGGTATTTGGATTTAAGTATTTGGATCTAAAAAAGTTATTAGGCCAGAGGTGTTTGTATAGTTTTTATACTAAAAAAGTATTTGAAAATGGCATCTGGATATAAGTATCGAGAATATAATGGTTATGCAATATCCTATTTAAAGCATAATGTTACATCAATTCTTTTACTGTATTTTTACATCTATTTATACTTATTTTGGCATAATAAAATGTTTCAAAATGTATCTAAATTCATTTTTAGACAACTGATTTTAGTCGGTTATTATTATTATTATGTTAAATCAGTGGCTAATAATCTCATCTATATTATGAATCAAATATATTCGACATGTAGTTCGGTCAATAATTAGTGACCATCTGGCTCGTCACTAATAATTTACGAATGACAAAAATCAGTGACGAAGGATTATGTGGTCACTAAATGGCCTAAATAGTGACCAAAATAAAAGTGGTCACTAAATTCTCGGCTCTAAACACACTTT
Source organism: Artemisia annua (assembly GCA_014162995.1). Lineage (NCBI taxonomy): Eukaryota > Viridiplantae > Streptophyta > Magnoliopsida > Asterales > Asteraceae > Artemisia > Artemisia annua. The sequence continues at coordinate 48,959 of LBNU01006887.1, forward strand.
TTCTTGTAGTGTCTGTTGGTAACCCGTTGGTAATGTGCGTCCCTAATTTCCCTTGTTATTTTTTTAAATCCGTCGGAAACTTTTAGTCGGTAATAATACCGACAATGATATTACCTGCGGATATCTTTTATTGGCGATCCATCAATAATGGCCCATAGATTACCGACGATTTAACCGTCAATGTTGCCCCAGTTTTCTAGTAGTGGTACCTAATGAAGTTTGATTTTTTGAATGTGAAACCTCTTTTGAGGACACGAGGATGACGTCATTAGACCACCTTGGTGGTGGTTTTTGCCCCTTACGACGAGTGTTATACTAAAATCATGTTGGTCAATCATAGTATTTTAATGGAGTAAACCAAAAGTGCAAGCTTAGTGATTGGAGACTTTAGATTCTCTAGTTGAGACCCAAGTTCAATTCCTCTAGAAGCAGGTTGCTAGCTACTACAGTCCCGAGCATATGCAGATATGCATAACACTACATTTCATATATTGTCATCGAGACGAGTTAACCGATAAGCGTTGGTAATTATTAACATTTCTTTCAAGAAGTCTTTTTATGAAGTAATTATAGAGTTTAGTATATAATCAATAGTTTTAGTCACTTGGTTAATAAGTGGGGTCATTTAATTGGTCTTTCTCAATGTAATATGGCTCCTATATGGTCTTTTAAACTAAATTGATTATATAAGTAGAAACTTAGCAGATGCTAGAAAATACATTAATACAAAGTGGCAATTCGGATCGGGTTCAGGTTCACAGGTTGGCCAGTCAGAAAACCTCAACCCGAATACGACCCGTTTAAATAACGGTTCATTCATGTCAACCCTAACCCGTTCACATATAACCCAAACATGACCTATATAACACGTATATGTAAAAGGGCTAACGGGTTAAATAGGTTAGACAAGTTAAATAGGTTAAACAAGTTTCGGGTTGACCCATTTAACATGATTATGTAAACAAGTTGTCATATTACACGGGTTAAACAGGTTCAACGGGTTTGTGGGTCGACTAATTTAACCCGTTTAATTAAATATATTTAGTTTTTAATTTATGAAAAAAAAAAAATCTTAAATGGGTTGGTAGGTCGACCCATTTAATTTATTCCCAACCCGAAACTGACCTGTTTAATAAACGCGTTAGATAGGTTGACCCGAACACCACCCGAAACCTGTTTAGACTCGACTTGTATCTGTTTATTTTCGTGTCGGGTCAAAAATTGCCGCCCTTAATACAAATGATAATTCGTCTCACACATACATACGAAAACTCTGTAACAAATTGCTAACACTTCAAATTATTTAATAAATTGTAAGAACATACTTGCACATACGTCTACCGGTCCAATATCACCTTGCTCCTGGATAGATCGTCTCATGTGGCTAAATGTCTCACGGACGTTCATCCTCATCTTCGTTTTTGTAAACTGAACTTTAGATTGCGGTTTCTCATTTGAAGTTTTTTCAGTTAATACTTTGGATGCTGCCACAAGATCAATCGTGTTATAAACACAAAGCGCTGTAACATAGTATGCCAGTATAACAATGCACTCTTTTCGCCCCATGTTGTTGAATTGTTACAAGAATAACAACTAACTGAGAGGCGCTTGTCACTTGAAATTTGATCACTTTCTTTTAAATCAGACATATTTGCAATGATATGTACAAACTTATAGGGTAAGGCATTGCATTATGGCATGGAGGACGTACACATTGAACTATTCAACTATATGAAATTTCCAAGAAAGATCATAATTGTTGACTTTTGAGAACCTTAAGTCAGCATGTTTATTACGGAGTAATTTCCGTGGATGCCTTGACGGGCGAATTGGTGGAATATATGTTATGACTTATCATTTGTAACTTCCATTTAGAAAGTGTGCAGACTGAATCTTTGGTTTTCATCGTGTAACTATGGAATACAAACAAAGGCATATGCAAACTATTGATCTTGATGGCTTCAAGTGTGCGGCCATCATATCGGACAACATTATTTTATCCAAGTGAAAATTAATCGAACACCTAGTTTATATGCAATGTGAAGGCCTTTAAAATATACGGAGTAGTTCATGTTATTCACCTATTGTTGTAAGTTTAGTATGATCCTTTTGGTCTTACACCAAACATTATTTTTCTTAATTTAGCTGTGGCCAAGGGAATATAATTTCCCCATAGACAATTAATCAAATAACAAAATGCATAAAATAAAATGACTATAATATTGTATCTGATTAGTTTCATAACTATAATAGAGTAAGTATTTTGACGAGCAGATTCGTCCTTAAATTTCACTCTCAAATTAAACAACTAACATGATAATAATTAAACAACTAATAAGTTCATTAGAAAAACCAAAGACTCTTATTAATTAACGAAGACTCTAAGACAACGAAATTTGTGTACCTCAGCAAGAAAGGATAGTTTTTTACTCCAAATGATAACGTCTTATTTGAATTCGTCAAATATTTTAGTAGCTGACTAAAGTTGCAGCATGTATATTTTCTGATCATGATAATAATTAAACAACAAAGTTCGTTAGCAAAACCAAAGACTCTAATTAATTAATTAAGGATGACTTTAAGATAACGACATTTCACATTCTGTGCCTCAGCAAGAAAGTATAGTTTTTTACTCCAAATGATAACGTCTTATTTGAATTCATTAAATATTTTAGTAACTGACTAAAGTTGCAGCATGTATATTTCCTGAGTAATTTCTTGTAATGCAGTGATGCTTATGCAGAAATAAAAAATATTGGATGGTCAAGAATGAGAATATGAACATTCAATATAGTGAAGAAATGTT
>LBNU01006887.1:58831-79893 GCA_014162995.1 Artemisia annua
AAAAAAAAAAAAAAAAAAAAAAAAAAAAAAAAAAAAAAAAAAAAAAAAAAAAAAAAAAAAAAAAACTTTAGTTTCTCCAATGTTTCCTGAATATTGATTCATACTAATCCTTTCTAGATTATAAGATGCATCAATGTTTTGCAATTGCAAACGTAATGCTTTAGCAACAGAAAGTTGATATTCATGTTGTTGTGATCAGTTATATATGTTCCACTTTTTTAATATTAATTGAATTCTAGATTTCAATGTTATTATATTTTGGCTACCCTTTAATTTTTAAAAAGATATATGGCACGTTATTTCATCCTCTTAACGATTAATCTAAATACTACGAATATTATGGTAACACATTATGAAAAGACAAGCTAGTAATATATAGTAACACACTTGCTAACCTTGAAATGTGTTTCTAACATTGGTACAAAAATGAAAATACGTTCCTAGGCAATCTAAGAAAGTGCAAAGCAGGACTAGCTAACTCACCACTTACAAGCTTGAAATATGGACGATTATACTTAAGTCTTCGCATAAAGTGCCAAGATTTAACATATTGGTTGTAGTTGGACTTGTTATCACATACATTAAACTATCGGGGTATGTTTCAGTAAGTACCTTCATGCAAAAAAAATGTTGAAATAGGAAACCATATGACCATTACAAGTTGCCTATGGAACGGGCTTGCAAATTCGGGGTTGTGTTCACGGAATTCTAAAAATACAAGTGCAACTCCGGTTAAGATACATGCCCAAACTAACGTAATCCATAGTCTTATGGTAAAAGGTTTTAAGAGGATCCAAAGGGTTCGGCTCCAGTCATTTGCACCACGCTGAAGCATATAAACTTCGGCACTGAGATAGGGAACTGTGAAAGACACATATTTAGCTCTAATTCCTCGTATGGTTACATCTCCTGCCACAGCCGCACACTTCTGCAAGAAAGAAAATAACATAATATCTTTAGCTGATAAAGCTTTGAAACATCACGTTGTTAGTTCGTTGAAATTAATGTATGTGTTATTTAGAAAAAAATGCTAAGAAAAGTTAACTAGATATCTCAATTTTGCTAATGTATTGTAAGAAATTGATGTACCTGGCCTTTGACTTTCCTTAGAAGTTCATCATAGGAGCCATTACTTTTCCCTGTCTCATTGATAAAAGGTTTGAATACAGGCCGGACATTATATGGTAATGACCGTAAGGCATAACAAAATATGGCTATTGAGAATCCACTTTCAACTTCACGGTGGTCGTTAACTTTAACAAATTCTGTGAAGCCTTCTTTTTTTGGCACCCACACATCCAGTGTTGGGCATGGACTTTTTAAGCCTTGTTTGTGTTTGCTCATACTCCGGTTCGGCCCTATAATGTCTTGTACGGACAATTATATACCAAAAACACCAAAATCAATATGGTTAAGCTAAAAAAAAGACAATGAAACTTTTTAATAAACCAAACTAATTTTATAATCCAAACATCAATAACTATGTCCACAACAATATTCAGACAGGTCTTGACTACAAAACAAGAAAGTTGTCGCTAAAGCCATAAGCTGTCGCTAAAGTGCCTAACTAGGTGCATGTGTTACATACACAGAAACAGTTAGCAACAGTCCCTAACGGTCTCAAATAAATAAACAAAACCAAATATACGTAAATGGGTAGAAAAAAATGTACTCCTTTCATCCCAAATCAATTGTGCACTTTCCATACACACAGTCTAAGAAAAGTAAGATGGTTATACCATGTACCAATAATGTTTCATATTGATATTTGAAAACCATTTTGATAAGTTAAATTTAATAGTGAACATTTATTTTGGACCAAATCAAAATAGCAAGGTGGATTTATAGTTTAAAACGTTATCACTTGAATAGAGGTCCTCCTAGATGCATGTTTAAAATTGATATTCGAAAAGCATACTATACCGTCAATTTGGGGGCTTTGGTTTTCATCTGAGTATGGTGAGTCGGATTATGGTGTGCGTCACAAGCACCTCTTTTTCTATATGTGTGAATGTTGAATTACATGGATATTTTAAAGGTCAACGAGGGCTACGTCAAGGTGATCCTATGTCACCTTACCTTTTTTACGTTGGTTATGGAAATTCCCACTCTTTTGTTAAAGCATAGAGTTCGTGAGGAGGAGTTGTTTGAATATCATAATCGATGTCAAAGTCAAAAAATTATTAATGTGTGTTTCATGGATGACTTGATCATGTTTGCTCGTGGTAATACGACGTTGGTTAGAGTCATTATGGAGGCGTTAGAGGAATTCAAAGGAGTGTCAAGGCTAGTTCCTAGCATTCATAAGAGCTCCGCTTTCTTTTTTAATGTCGCGACGAATGTAAAGACATCTATTTTGCAGCTTATGCCATTTGATGAAGATACGCTTCCTATCAAATATTTGGGTGTTCTGCTTATTTCGTCAAGGCTTCTTTATAAGGATTGTAAAATTCTTGTTGAGAAGGTGCAAAATAGGATAGGGGATTGGAAAAATAAGTGTTTATTGTTAGTCATCTTGAGTATTGAATGAGTTGTCACATGAAACATGGCATATATTAGCAACGGCGGAACTTGATTATTTTTAACAGGGGCCAAAATCATATGATGTTTAACATGATGTTCTGGATTGCATAATTTTATGGTTTGTGCTTATAGTTTGTGAACTTTGTTCACTTAAATGCATTTTTGTTCATAGGAAGTTTAAGGAGATGTTTTGGATTATATTGTGCTTATGACTTATAACAACTTTAAATAAACTTATAATTTCATAAATAACTTGATCATTTTCATGTGCTTAACTGCTTATTGTTTGCATATGCAGATTACATTTATAGCAAAAATGCAAATAAATAAAAACAATCAAATAAAGGGAACTATAATTGCATATTACAGTTTATTGGTCTCCTATCGATGCATGAGTGTTTGGGATGGTAGTTTGTTTTGTTTGTGTATGTGTGGATTTCTGTCGTATGATACTTTGTTTTCGAGAGTTTTTCTGTAGATCGATAGCACATGTAATGTGTGTTAGCGGGTTGTTTTTAATTTAAGTGTGCAGGTCATACAATTTATTGCCTACAAATACTAACTACAAATAAATTACCCCTAGAACGTGAAATTTGTATGTTTTTTATGTAAAACCTTTTTAGGTACGGTTGTAAGAAAATTTGGTGCAGCAGCAAGAAAAGAATATTGGTTGTGAAATCGTTCTAAGGAAGTAACTTGAGGACCAATGAGAGAAGGATCGTTGTGAATGGTAAGAGAAGCTTAAGGAGCTCAAAGATATTATCCTTGAAACATCACCAGACATCCCCGTCTCGCCTAACTAATATATACTTAACAATAGTATCTTTGGGTATTTGTAGTTAAATATCAAATATTATCATTTTATACATTTGACTATGTTGATCTTGTAACTCAAATGTTAAATTCATATCTGGATATTTGCGTATTGTAATACATGACTGGATGGGATTACATTCTTTCTACATATAGTGTATTTTCGTTTACTATTGTTTTATAGATTTGTTAGAATTGTGTGTTTTCGATGATGATTACCAACAGATATTCGTTGATAAAATCCGTCAAAAACCCGTCGGTGGAAACCATTTGAAACTGTAAGAAAATTTTGCTGATAACCTTTCGGTAATGTGCGTCCGAAATTTCTGACTGTCGTAATAAACGACGGAATAGCAACGGAAAACTCCGTCGGTAATATTACCAACAATGATATTACCGGCGAACATCTTCTATTGGTGATCCATCAGTAACGACCGATAGATTACCAACAGATTTAGCTGGCGATGTTGCCCCAGTTTTCTAGTAGTGGTACCTAGTGAGGTTTGAACGTGAAACCTCTTTTGAGGACACGAGGATGATGCCTCATCATTAGACCACCTTGGTGGTGGTTTTTACCCCTTACGACAAGTGTTATACTAATATCATGTCGGTCAATCATAGTATTATAATGGAGTAAACCAAATGTGCAAGCTGCCAAGCTTAGTGATTGGGGACTTAAGATTCTGTAGTTGAGACCCAAGTTCAATCCCTCTAGAAGCAGGTTGTTAGTACAGTCCCGAGCATATGTGGAAATGCATAACCCTGCATTCCATATATTGTCATCGAGACGAGTTAACCGATCAGTGTCGTTAATTATTAACGCTTTTTCAAGAAGTCTTTGATGAAGTAATTATGGAATTTAGTATATAATCATAGTGCATATAGTATTTTAAAGTAAATTGATTATATAAGTAGAAACTAGATGCTAGAAATACATTAATACAAACGATAATTCGTCTCACACATGCATACATATAGAAACTCTGAAACAAATTGCTAACACTTCAAACTATTTAATACGGAGTAAATTGTAAGAACATACTTGCGCATACGTCTACCGGTCCAATATCACCTTGCTCCTGGATAGATCGTCTTATGTAGCTAAATTTCTCATGGACGGGCATCCTCATCTTCGCTTTTCTAAACTGAACTTTAGATTGCGGTTTCTCATTTGAAGTTTTTTCAGTTAATAATACTTTGGATGCTGCCACAAGATCAACCGTGTTACAAACACAAAGCGTTGTAAAAAAGTACACCAAAAAAACAATGTACTCTTTTCGCTTCATATTGTTGAACTGTCACAAGGAAAATAACTATTTGAGAGGTGTGTGTCGCTTGAAATTTTTTCACTTTGTATTGGATCATACATATTTACAATGATATGTACTAATTTATAGGGTAAGACATTGCATTTCAACATGGAGGACGTACACATTGAACTATTCAACTATATGAAATTTCCAAGAAAGATGCTAGCTGTTGACTTTTGAAAACCTTAAGTTAGCATGTTTATTAATTAATTACCGGGTTTTATATCAGATAGGTTACCTAACTTTTCAACTTTATTCACTTAAGTTACAAAACTTTATTTTTGTTCATTTAGGTTACTGAACTTTTGGGTAGCATACACCTCATATTTGCAGTGTAATCCGAGTAACCTGAACGTACATTTTTTGGTAAGTTAAGTAACATGAATGTCGTGTTTTTACATGTTCCAGTGATATTTACGTATATTTTGGTAAGTTCAGTAACCTAGATGAACAAAATTGCAAAGTTTGGTAACCCATTTGCGCAAAAAAATAGTTGGGTAACTTAGGTGAACAAAATCGCTAAGTTTAATAACCTATCTGATATAAAACCCTATAATTACAATGGGTGCATTGATGGGCCAAATGGAGAAATTTATGCTATTATTCGTAACTTCCATTTAGAAAGTTTGCACACTGAATCTTTTGGTTTCATCGGGTAACTAGGGAATACAACCAAAGGTATGCACACTGATCTTGACGACTTCAAGTGCGAGGCCTCATATCGGACAACATAACTATTTTATGTAAGTGAAAGTTAATCGAACGCCTAGTTGCTAGTTTATATGCAACGCGAAGGCCTTTAAAATATAGTTCTCATTATTGACCTATTGCTGTAAGTTTAGCAGGATCCTTTTGGTCTTACATCAATCATTATGTTTCTTCATTTGATTAGGTGTTGCATGATCTAAGCTGTACACAAGAGTTATTTTTTAACTATGGCCGAGGGGATATAATTTCCTTAACTTTTCACCACAATCAAATAAATGACAAATGGCATAAAATAAAATGGCTATATATTATTGTATTTGATTTTTTTTAACAATAATAAGTATTTGACGAGCAGTTTGGTCCTTAAATTTCACTGTCAAAACGACTAACATGATAATAGTTAAACAACAAAATTCGTTAGCAAAGCCAAAAATTATTATTAATTAACGAAGACTTTAAGATAACGACATTTCTGTGCCTCCGCAAGAAAGGATAATTATTTTTCATTCCAACTGATAACGGCTTATTTGAATTCGTTAAATATTTTAGCAACTAACTAAAGTTGCAGCATGTATATTTTCTGAGCAATTTCTGGTAATTGGTGATGCTTATCCAAAAAAAAAAAAAAAGAGTTTTGCTAATATGCACCCATTTGAAAACATGTTAAAGTGCTTTATGAACATTTGTTTTCCTCTTATAACAAAAGAAGCATTTAATAAACATTAATTATAGATATAAAATTATACATCAACTTTCCATTTGGTCAGACACTAGCATGTGTCCATTGGGCACAAGTTAGCAAAACCTTAAGTTAGCAAAACCTTAAGTTCGCAAAACCCTTATATAAAAGATGTAGAACATATTACACATTTTCAAATCATAAATTTTAAGTATCGATGTCATCACTTCATTCGTATACTCATATTTGAAACCACATAACACTAATTGCAATAGTCTTTCACAAAAAATTAACAAAAAACAAAACTAAAATCGGGTGATACTCACTGATCAACCCATATAACTATCCAAATTCCAGGTCAGCCACACGTACCCCATAAACCCTAATTATCTCCCGCCTTTCTTTGAGGTTTAAGCACTTGTCATCCCGTTACACCCAAAAACAAAAACATGAGACCTCTAAACGAATCCGAAACAACACAAGTATTCGAAAAACTCTTTAAATTCATAGGCAACAACTTAAAAAACATAGTCCAGGAAGGTCGTTACTGTTTCCGTCTCCACAACAACCGCGTCTACTACGTCTCAGAATCTTTAGTCAAACGAGCCACCAACATTAAACGAGAGAATCTCGTTTCATTCAATACCGACATAGGAAAGTTTACTAAAACCGGAAAGTTTCATTTAACCATACAAGCTTTGAACTTATAGCGAATAATGCCAAGCATAAGGTGTGGTTGAAGCCTACTATTTTTGGGTAAAGGGGAGTAATCCTGCACCCTGGTAAATATATTAAACCAAAAAACGTTTAAGTACAAAGGATATAGGTGAAATCCCATATCTCAGCCCGTTACATAGGCGATAAAGCTTACATAACAAGGTAGACAACTAAGAAGCTTGAAAATAACTAGTGCTTATGAGATGCCATAAGCACTTACAACTCAAGAAATAACACAAACAAGCTATCCAACAGCTACCGTGAAAGATGAACTTCCGCCTGTATTTAGATTAGCCAAATCTTCATTCACATGTGTGACATGTTCTCCATCTTCCTCATCATCGTTCACCAATGCAGCATAAGAATTAGTAGTAGTAACAATACCTTCCTTAGAAGTGGAACCAGTAGACTTCAACTTAGACGACGTTGTATGCACGTTAGGCCGAGAATTAGCTCCCTTGTTTGATTTGCTAGTAGTCTTCTTTGGCTCATACTTGAAATTCTGTTTGACTGAAGTACTAGCAAAATGACTACCTTTAGCAGACTCAGCTTTACCTTTGTTCTTCTTATGACTCAGCGTTTGGAAACCATCATTGGCAGGCACACTAGAAGGATTAGTAACATTTGAAGTAGTAGCAAGAGGATGATTGACCACTTTATTAGGGCAATGATCATGGATATGGCCAAAAATCTTGCATAATGTACACCTGGGAGGCCTCCATTCATACTCAACTAGGATAGTATCTTTAGTAAAACCATCCCCTATAAGAGAGGGGACACCAATAGTAACAACCTCTACAAGTTCAGCCTCTGAACTAACCTTAATTAAGCACCGAGCAAAACTACTCCTACCCCAAGAATCCTTACACATAGAGCTCGTATACGAATCAAGCATAATAGGCTTGCCAATAAATGAAGCAATTAAGCTAATACCATCCTCTTCAAACACTTGAATAGGAACATCATGTAATTTAACCCATACCGGAATACAAGTCAACTCTTCCTTACACAACCTAGTATCAATTGACCATTTCTTAAGAATGGTCGGCGATTTTCGTATCATCCAAGGGCCACCTTCCAAAACTGCTTCTAAACCAGACTGGGTATCGAATTTAAAAAAGAAAAAGCCTTTTTCATTCATCATAATCTTTTTCAAACCATATTTAGCCCAATTATTTTTAACATAGTACTCAACCACTGAAAGCGTCATTCTATTACCAATAAAGTAGCCATATAGGGTATGTTCAAGACGTGCACTAACCTTTTCAACCACACTACGTGGAATAGAAACGTTAACTCCTTCACAAATTGAATCAGCAACCATTGTATCTTTGATACCGTCATCAGAATTAGAATTTATTGCATTAGTATTCATCTCATAAACCTCAAACAAACCACTCATAGCTTCATGCACCTTTGAACGAGTATCACTATCCAAATTAGACCATATTGGATATTTACCAGCTTCAAGCTCCTTAAGGAATAAATCAATATCCAAGGTTGAATTCAGCGAGACATCAAACACTAATTTAATAAAATTGTGTTTGCTTTTGATAGAATTAAGCTCAATAGAAGGACCAGTACCCACGTTCAAATGGGATGATTCAGCAGCAATCGGTCCTTTAGAATTCTCACCTTGAACATGAGGAGATGTCTTCTTATGTTTCCTCATAGTCACCTTCGACAAATCAATAGTAGCACTCAATTCTTCAATATTCACATTAACAGGTTGATCCAGGTTAATGTTAAGATCACTAGCTTTCACCATTATGAAAAACAAAAGAAAACAAAAAACGAAACCCTAACTACAAAGCAATTCGCAAAACAGAAAACAAGGAGAAACCACGTCCAATCTCCCAAACCGAGGGCCTCAATAAAATTGAGGCATGAATTTAAGCACAATTAATAAGCTAACCGACTTCCATAATGAAAAGATCGAGTATTAAGAAAAGGAGATCAGTTAGCGAAACCTAAACAACCCTAACAAGCGATTAAAGGAAAAACCCAAAGAACAACGAAACCCTAATCAAACCAGGCCTAGATCCACATAAAAACAATGTTAATGAAGCATTAGACGAAGCTAAACAAGCATAAACACGATCGTTATACAGATTAGAGCAAGATTTTAAGATCAAGGGAGACGAATTGAATGAGATTTGGGTTTTTGATGGAAAATCGCCATGGGGGGAGAGAGAGAGAGAGAGAGAGAGAGAGAGAGACTAGTGAGATGAGTTTTTTGAACTTAATATCACCGTCGTATACATCTGCCACCATAATCAATTTTGCCTGCATAAGAACCAATCTTGTATATACCTGTAAACTATTGACACCTCCGAGTCAAGATGGAACAGCCTGTTAGATCACTCAAACCAAGCTATAGCGTCATTTTTTCGCATCGAGTAAACTTTCAGTGAAGACTTTGTTTTTGCTACAACAAAATAAATTGATTGATCAAATATTAAGTGTGATGACTTGATTTTTCACACGAATGATGACAAACTCATCACTGTACTAATTTCACTTGACCATTGCTTTAATATTTATAAGCTATCAAATGTGAATGATGCTCTTGACATTAGTGACAACACTAACTCAGTTACTTATTGGCAACACAAATCCATTTCATTCTCCAACGAATTTGAATTTTATTACAAGAAATATATTATGATTAAAGTTGGATATCTTGTTGACGTGCTGCTGGTGATAACTCCTCACAATGTGGACATGCGGCTAGCGATGGTTCCTCACTATGTTGACGTGATGCTGGTGTTAGTTCCTCGCCATGTATATGCACTCGAAAACATGGTGAAATTGGCAAATTAACATGATCGAACTTTCGAACTCTTGCAGCTTGAGTCAAATGAGGTACAAATAAAAGTACTAGAATATATGAGTTAGCACGATGATGGTCAATATGATGATATATATTATAAAAGATGTACTGTGAGAATTAAAAGTTGATGATTGCTTAATATCATATAAAGCAATTTATATACATGGGGAATCACACTTAAGTTTCATGATCACATGTATATTGCATTAATGATACAAATCTTATCACATGTATCTGCATATATTGTTGTTATAACTCGGGTTTGACAACATCAAGATTGAGAAACAAAATTCAATGGAGAAGATGTATTTCATTGTAGGGGTGAGCATCAGTCCAGGACCGGACCGGACCGAGGACCGAATTAGTCAAAAAGCCAAGACCGAGGACCGGACCGAATAATCGGTTTGACAACGTCGGTCGGTCCGGTCCAACAAGGCCAAATAATCGGTTTGTGGACCGGACCGATGACCGAAAGCCAAAAAAAGCCAAGACCGAGGACCGGACGGAATGTGGTCGGCTCGGTCCGGTCCGGTCTCGGTCGGTCTGGTCCGCTCAGGTCGTTTGCTCAGCTCTATTTCATTGTGAACTCGACGGATTTTGTAGTTAACTCGTTTGTGAATATAACGGACATAAGCGTTATCTGTTGATTAAAAAGAGTGAAATATGAAAACAAATTGAGGATGAAAAAGAGGGTTGGAGGGGTGGTATGGGTGAGGTGGAGGTGATGATGTTAAAAAAGGAAAAAGTGTAAAATAAAAGAATAAAAAGATGAAGAAGATAGTTTACAAATGACTAAACGACCTTTGTTGACCGGTCAAACAAGTTGCAAACAAGTTTCACAGTGTATAATGAGTTTTTCATCGGTTCAATATGCATAATGAGACTGTAATATTTATACTACTTAAAAGAGGAAACTCATTTCCTCCTAATAATGACTAGACAATTTTATTTTAAAAAAATACAAATTAATAATTAATACTATGGAGTTAAGATCAAATAAGAAGAATAATAAAAATAAGAAAGATAAGAAGTAATCACAACTATACATTATAGATGCACCTACAAAAATGGATGCATCTATATTCAAATTTTTCCTCCCAAATTAAAATGTGTGGCTAGGATTACTTCTTACCCTTCTTATTTTAATTATTCTTCTTATTAGATCTCTTCCCACTACTATGTATAATACATTAAACAATCATTATCTTAAACATAATTATTTAAAATATTCATTAATGTAAGTTTAATGAAATTTTTTTGTTTGGTTACAGACATTTAAATTTTTGAGTAAGTTGCAAAAAATGTCCCTAAACTTTGCCTTTTTTGTGACAAATGTCCTTAAACAAAAAATTATGCAAGTTGTGTACATAACAGTTTATTGTTTTCAAGAAATGCACTTGAGCCGTTAAATCCCCCATTTTTGCTAATGCTCGTGAACTTTTCCCCTTATTGACCATATGAAATGACTAACTTACCCCCGTCTTCTTCCCACACGTTTTTTGAATTTGCAATTATTATCCCTCCACTATCCTCCTCCACCACTACCCTCTACCACCACACAACCCCCACCACCACCCTTCACCACCACTCAACCACCGCCACCATTTTGTGACCTTTGGCAAGATAATTACAGGAAGCCTCGAATGTGACCTTTTGCAAGGTTTTAACAGCGCCAAATGTGGGATCGTTGTGCTTGTGCAGCAACATGGGACGCACCATATTTTTGGGTCCTAGCGGCTTCAACTGACTGATATGAGTTGACTTTCTTCTAAAGGATTAACTTGCTTGTTTGACATTGGTTTGCTTTAATGATTGAAGTAGTACATTCCGATTTTTTTGTATAGTAGATTCAGATTAAAAAACTTGTTAATTTGTTACTTTGATTTGATATGTTTTTGGAATATGTTGTGATTAAATCTCAAGAATTAGAAGGTGTTTGCTATTTGCTTATTTACGTCTTTATTTACTTATTTGTAAGTAGATAAGTAGTTCCGACTGCTGGAATGATATGGTTTAGAAAATAAACACATAAGCACTACAATAGAAGCAATCCTAAACACCTCTTTACATTGCGACTTAACACAGATTCTACGTGTCTAACGCATATGTATATAACATCAAACATGGATGCAATGTCTATAAAGAAAGATTGTGAACCTTATTGATAAGGACCCCACAAACTCAAATACGCTTCTTAATGGGTTATATATATATATATATATATATATATATATATATATATATATATATATATATATATATATATATATATATATATATATATATATATATATATATATATATATATATATATATATATATATCTTTAGGCTTTTTTACGTTGCTCAAGATCTTATGTGATGATTCCAGTGCAGTGGGAGACAAACCTGCTTGTGATACAGAGGGACCAATTACTTGCCAAACAATATGTGATTTGGATCTAAACATGTGATGCCTCATTCCTATTACAGCACCCACAATCACAATTAAGAAAGCCTTGTTGATGAGCTTCATTTATGACTTTTAAAACTCTGAAATGATGCAGTGATAAAGATATATCTTTTTAATTTAGGCTGAGAATCTGACTATAGGAATATATAGAGGCAACAACGATAGGATGTTTAGAGCGTTGTTGTGCATAAGATAAACCAATAGGCGCGAAACTGCCTACAGTTTATTGTCTTATTCTTGTGGCTCCATGCTAGTATGTCACAATCAAGTATTGCCTTATGAACCTTGTTCATTGTATCAATACAACCACCATGTTGTCCCATCTTTTTTCTACATTGTTTTCATTGATACTCCAACAAATCAATAGAAGTAGAGATACATGATCTTATACTTAAAAGAGTCAAAGTTGATTTTAAGATACTACTTTGGATAGTGTTCTTAAGAATTTTGAAGTTTAAGAATGACACATAAAAACCAGTTGAGCTAGCTCAGTTTGCCACCAAGATTTCTTAGGGGCTTAGGGAGGGGAGATTTGGCTAAGGGAGGTCTCAAGTTCAAGTCCCACCTGAGACTTTTACCCCTTCAGCATACTGCCCAATTGGATGTCACTGCTACCTGAACCACTAACAACTTAACAAGCCGTTCTTAAAAAATAAATAAATAAAAATTGAATGACACATAAATATGAATATTTATAACAAAACAAACATAGAAAAGAATATAAAAATGGTTGATTTATAAGACTTATTCAATAAAAAATGACATTGTTACAAATTTGAATGTGTTGAAAAATAGACAATACTGGAGAGACAGTTAACAACTTTATAGACTTAAAAGAGAACTCTTCACATCAAATCTACAATCTTAATATTTTGTCGAACAAGGCACATTTCCATTCGTTCTTTTTGTAACATATAGATCAAACAAAAGACTTAAAAGCAGGTATTTAATCCATAAATGTACTTATGCGTCTTTGATAATTCTTAGCAGTTATCTGAGCTTTAGGTTGGATGTTACTTTATAAAAGGAACAATTAATAGTACTACCATTCTTCTATGCTTATTGCTTAAGGTGGCAGTTTCAACTAATTCACATACTAATGAGCAGATTAGGATAATGTTTTATATCAAAGTATCGAACATGTAACAAATAATTAGCTAAAAGAGCAAAGGATTAAAAGTTGAACATGGCAAACGGGATGAATAGGTCAAACGGGTTGAAAGTGTGCAAACTCTACTTTTAAGCTTTAATGCACAGAATCTCATAGCTGTAATTTACATAAACAAATTAATATTTCAAAAACTAAATTTTTGCAATCACAATTAACGCCTAAATTATATATTTCAAGACTGAAATTTTTTTGATGGCAAACCTGCCTGGGCCCGAGTGGTGGTGGTCGTGTGATGGTAGAGGGTGGTGGTGGTGGTCGTGTAGTGGTGGTGGAGGATAGTGGAGGGATAATAATTGCAAATTCAAAAAAAAATAATTGTGCGATGAAGACGAGGGTAAATTAGTCATTTCACATGGCCACTAAAGGGAAAAGTTAACGAGCGTTAGCAAAAATAGGGGATTTAACGGCTCAAGGGCATTACTCGCAAAAAATTAAAATAAAACGTTAGGCACACAACTTACATAATTTATTTCTCGCAAAAATGACAAATTTTATGGACATTTTTTGTAGTTTACTCTAAATTTTTTTGAAAATTGCACAGTCAAATATCATTTACCATCTATGTATGTATTTTAGTACAAGTTTAGGGAAGTCCTAATCATTTTGCTTTTAAATTCGATTAAAAAGAATTGTTACGAAAATTTCAAGTGATTTATAAAGTATAAAAACGTGTAAACATACAAAATACCAAGATTCTCAATGTCTATACGTTTATATAATATTCAGACGAATATTAAACAAAATCTACCGAATAACAAATAACTCTCACCGTCAATTATCACAACCTCGTAATACTAGTAACTACCATACATATACTTATTATTTGGCCAAAATGCATTTTACTACCCCATATTTGATTAACTGGAACTCCTACTACTTTAAAGTATTATTGGTACCTTATATTTGGTTATTTGGTTCATATACTACCCTAGCTCTAATTAATATAGTCACATTACTTTCACATGTCATATTACCATTAGTTTTTAACGGAATAACTTGATGTGAGATTTAGCTAGTGACATTTGTTCATTATTTTTTTTGGAAAATCTTTTTCTTGTAGGTCTTCGAAGATTATTATTCACTTCTTCAATATTGATCCTGGAACGGATTATGACTTTTGGAAGGGTGTTGCATAATTTTTATCACAAGTACTAAAGTTGCACCGTAAAAGAATGGCAAATTCTTTTTTATTTTATTACTTTATGTTTGTCAAATTAAATTTGCACCATAAAAAATGAAAATAACACAAAAATATTAACGGAGAATGCATATACGAAAAAAAAATACACTTTTCGAAAAAAATTATACTACATGATCTAAAATCAAGTGTAGCCTGTGCCACACCCGACACCCAAGATGTATGTCCATGAATTTGATCTAAAATAGGGGTGTAATCTGTATCACATTCGACAACCAACAAATTTTACTATTATAACACTTTTTATAAAATAAATAAAATAAAATCACAAGGTTTTGACAAACTTCGATTCTAACAAACACAGGGTGAAAGCTCCATTTTACCCAAAAATTTCTGTTTGATCCCTCAATATCGGCATAGTAATGTTCAATAAAATCAAGAATTGATAATGATACATGCTCATGCTACTACTCTTCCTATTTGGTCACTAAAGAAAGAAATTCAAAAATTAATAAAAGAGAAAAAGTAGCTTGCTATTTAACCTCATATCCAATTTACTTCTTTAAAAATTAATGATTATATGGCATGTGACAGTCATGTGACTTAGTTAATTAAGATCAAAGTACTATATAAACCGAATAACCAAATGTGGGGTACTAAGAGCATCCACAATGGGAAAACCACACAAAGACTTTTTACTATTACAAAAAGCTTTTTGATATGGTTTTTTGCATTGCATGACTAGTTTTTTGAAAAGCTTTTTGCAAAAGCTTGGTAAACACCAAGTCTTTCATAAAAGTCTTGGGCATTAAATGAGATTTGCATTTAATGCAATAAATGCATCAAGTCTTTAAGACTTATACCATTGTAGATGCTCTAAAAGGTACCATTTAAACTTTATGGTAGTAGGAGATCAAGTTAATCAAATTTAAGGCCGTAAAAGAAATTTTGGCTTTAATAACTAGTTATAATACCCGTGCATGCACGGGGTTTTAATATAAATATTAAATTATGTATTTAAACCGAATATTATATATGAATCAAAGGTAATTGCGTATGGTTATATTGTTTTTATTTATTTATTATTATTATTATCATTATTTGAACAGTTTAAAACAAATTGTGTTAAGAGGTGAACTTTAGACGACACATGCTAACTCAACTATGATTAATTTCATATATGTCTAAAGTGCAAGTATTGAATGTATATTGTACAATGTTTCTTATGCATAAATGTATTTAGTTAGTTAAATTTTTAGATAATGGTCACATTAACTTTAACTATAGTTTATTTTGTGAATATAATTACTAAAGATGAAACTTTTATTTGAAAGATTTAGGTTTTTCCAAATATTACTTTTGTCAATTCGTTCCAAAATGACATTAAAGTCAAAGAGCTAAGTTGACCAGCTATAAGGCAATTAAAGAATTATCACTTGCACAGTGTTTGAACATGTTTCATAAGTGTCTGCCTTTCGAGAAGCTATATGCAATGATGCATTTTGTTAAATGGTTGATAGTGGCCTCATTATATCAATCTGTGTATATGAGATAAATGACCAAAATATGGCCATATACAAAATTGACAAATGCAGTTATACACATATTACCATAGCCATCATAAAGTAAAAGGGAAAAAAGTTTAATAGAAAGTGCTACAGTTACATATACATTATCCAAAGAACAAATTGATAGCATAGGTACATCATGCACCATTACTACAACGATTATGATGCTACGATATCCATAAAAATATGTAACAATTAATTTATGAAATATGCTTTTGGCTATCGTCAAGTAGGTATACAAACATGATCTATATGTACACACATTACAATCCCAACATATTATTCACTTTTGGATTATCAAAGTTAACATAGCACTAATTTTCTTGAAAATGACAACTATAATGCAGAATTCAGATACATGTAGCTCACCAAATCTTGAACTTCGGGAGGCGACGGATAAAAGGCCTACACCATTTGGTTATTTGTAAGCCAGGAAGTCCCATCAAACACTTCAATCTCCTAATCAACCTTAGGAAACAGAAAACCAATCAACATACTCGAAATATAAATCCCAAGACCATAAGAGATGATATAAAAGAAACCCTTGACGTAATAAACTCTCAACACATAAATCGCTTCAACAGCAAATGTCCCAAGCCACCTATGATGAACTGGAAGTGGCGTCGACTTATCCAAATAAAACTGAAGCACCATTGAGAATGGAGTTTTCCACTTATTTGGGGAGTTAACATCACCCGCTATTCCTTCCATTAATCTCAGCCTATATATCTTTATGTAAAATATGATTAAACAATATGTAACTCAGAAACATAATAAACTCAATCATAGCTAAATGACAAAAGTAGCAACAAAATCATAATAAGATGTTTGAAATTGCTGATATTTTCGGCTTATCTGCTTAGTTTCAAGTAGATAAGCAGTTGATTGTAAATTCTAATTTAAAGTTTCGTTTAATTTAGCCTGCAAGGCAAAACAGTTGGTCCATTTTGCCTTTACATCTCTAACTCTAAATGCCCCTTTTCATTTTATACAAATTAAATGTGAACACACATTTTCATTTAAACAATTTAAACATGATACTTGTTGATTAGAACGCATCCTGTGACAATGGTAAAAATACAAAAATAGCTAACCTTTTAATCAATCAAGATGCAGCAAAACTTTGAGAAACACATTATCCAACTCTGAACCCCGGTGCCCATAAGATTTTTCTAGATATGCGTCTTTTGGACGGAACATAGAGAGAAAGGAGAGTGAGTAGAAACATCATAGAAACCTATACAATTAGGCTAAAATAAGTAAATAGGCACTATTACACGATCTGAGAATTAGTTGTTGTGTGAGCCTTAGTTAATAACATATATATATTCATGATTCATCTGAACATTTATAACTAAATAATGGGAATCAAATAATCAGTAACACTGGCCTTTAGAAGAAATCTAGGTTGCACGGACACGGACACGGTGTCCGACACGGACACGGACACGGCGATACGGCAAAATCTAAAAATATAGGACACGGACACGGCGTGGACACGTGAATTATATATATATACTCCCACACATTTATATTCAAAACTTGTTAATATATCACTAGTTAAAGAAACATATGAGGTCGTAATTATTTTTTTATATACTAAAAGATCAATCATAAATAAAACAGATGCAAGTCTTGTATCAATTTGTTAGCAAAATGTATTACTCCATTATTAACTTTTAATACAAATGAAAAGAAAAAAAATTACAAGCACTACTCCTATCACATAAGATATTTCTTTTTTCTATTAAAAGAATACAGTACTCTTATTAGAACCACACAAAGCAAATGCTATCTAGTATCTAGTACAGTAATAAAACATGGGAAAACATCATCGGCTTCCACATATTCTTTCTGCCATTTTCTTCTTCATTTTTTCTTTACTTCTTCCATTTATCTTCTTCATTTGTTTCTTTATTATCAGGTTTTTCTTCTTCTTCTATTTATTTATTTATTTCCAATCTATTTCTACTTCTTTATAAATTTTGAAAACCTTTTTTCATTTCTTTTTTCAAAATCCGTGTCCAAGCCGTGTCCAAATATGTGTCCGGCCCAAACAGCACGTGGGACACGGCACATGCGTGTCGGACACGTGTCCGAGGCGTGTCCGTGTCCGACACTGCCACTCCGAGTTTTCTGGAGTGTCCGTGCTTCCTAGGAAGAAATATAAATCCACATATTAACAATAAACATAGAAGAATCAAGATATGCACCTCCACCACATAATTGCTCAAAGCAAATGACAATATGTGTTCTATTAGTATATTTCATCAATGAGTTGAGATGAACCTTTATTCAACCAAGCAACACTTCCAGGTGATCATCATACATGTTTGAAAAACCTTTTGGATAACATAAATTGCTAACTGGTTATTGGTCCTTCAATATCAAAATCACACTTAGAGAATGATTTTTCATGATGGGTGGCATAACTAAAAAATTATGTAACAACTATCCACTATAAAAGATAACTTAAAAGAGTAGAATAACTTTACCCTTTCGACAGTTTCATTCTATGAGCCCAATTATATACGACAATAAATAAAATATTGTTAGGCCCTTTAGAAAAGTTAACTCACAAATAAATAACCATTATTGTCCTCAAAACCTACGATCTCTTCACTTAAAAGATCTTTAGCTGTAGAATCACCATACCTCAAACACTTCTTGACTACNAAGAAATATAAATCCACATATTAACAATAAACATAGAAGAATCAAGATATGCACCTCCACCACATAATTGCTCAAAGCAAATGACAATATGTGTTCTATTAGTATATTTCATCAATGAGTTGAGATGAACCTTTATTCAACCAAGCAACACTTCCAGGTGATCATCATACATGTTTGAAAAACCTTTTGGATAACATAAATTGCTAACTGGTTATTGGTCCTTCAATATCAAAATCACACTTAGAGAATGATTTTTCATGATGGGTGGCATAACTAAAAAATTATGTAACAACTATCCACTATAAAAGATAACTTAAAAGAGTAGAATAACTTTACCCTTTCGACAGTTTCATTCTATGAGCCCAATTATATACGACAATAAATAAAATATTGTTAGGCCCTTTAGAAAAGTTAACTCACAAATAAATAACCATTATTGTCCTCAAAACCTACGATCTCTTCACTTAAAAGATCTTTAGCTGTAGAATCACCATACCTCAAACACTTCTTGACTACATTTGATGTAGCATAAAAGAAAAAAAAAAATCAATAAAGAGCAACCCATTCTCCTAAATAAATATGAAGATAATATACACAAACTTGAAATACATAATTTCCTAACTAATCCTGTGCAAGCGTAAATAGATTCCAGTATGATTTCCTCTTTCTATTATTATTTTATTTATATACAGGTCATTTCTTCTACAGGTCTACTTGGTGCCAATATGTTTATTTACTATATTCCTCAAGAATTTGGCAATGAAGAACTTGCAAATACCAAACACCCCTAAAGTAGGCAACTACGGATCCTCAGATAATCACAATGCCAAATTGATGTAGCAAGCCTGCGCATATGTCTCTCATAGAGAAGTAACTCTATGCCATTGTTATGAGTCCTATTTTGTATACTAAATCTGAAACAACACATGAAGTGTGTTAACATTTTAGGAGCCATTAAAACAGGACAGGTGGGTTACGCGGGTGTATAAATGGTGAAAGTAAGTAACTTTCAAGTGATGTTGTCTGCCTGGGATAGCTATTCTTTCCTTACTATATATATGCTTTATAAAAACAATATAAGATATGAAATTCCAAACACCCCATAAAGTTGAAACTAATAAAAAGAGCACGTATTTTTCTTTCACTGTTTTAGCCGTTGGGCTACTTTTCCGGCCCTAACTTGTATCATCTTAAAATCGCTTCAAATAAGCAGATAAAAGAGCTAAATTTCAAATAAAATAAGTAGTTTAAAAATACCAAGTATCAACCATGGACCATCTAAATTAGAGTCATCCAAGTGCTTTTTGGCTTACAACCCCAGAATGCTTATTTATACCTTTGTGAATGATTAATACATCAACATACTAAAAAGATTAACATGTCCTAATAAGTGCTAATTTCTAAACATACATGACTCGAATATCTAACAGGTGGCAATGGAGGTGGCAAGATGGAATGTGTAACAACTCATCACAAACATATATTAAGTGAACAATCTCTTTGCAAGAAACATCAAACTAACAATATATTTGCAAACTTTACACATAGATCAACAATTAAATATAAACAAATGATTAATTATGGATATCATAATCAATCAATAACTCAAGAACATACCTTTTCAAGAACAATTAAATATAAACAGATGATTATATCATAAACAATAAATAAGTCAAGAACTTACCATCGTTCCATACCTTTACGAACAGAGGAATTTGTGTTTTGAGAAATGGTGGATACGATGATGTTGTTCAAATATGTTTTTGTTAGTTTAAAGATTAAGGTTTTGTGATCTTCATGATTTTAGGTTTTCGTATTGTGACTGTAGTGATAAGGTTCTGATCTATGGTTCCGTTTCTGTTTCTAAGAAGTAACAATTGCACCCTTGAAAATTAAAAATTGATATTAAACCCATGTGTTTGTTTGTTTTCTTTTATAATCAGTTATACATGACTTTTTTTGCAAACGTTAACCAAATTGGATTCAATTTTGACTTTTAATTAACCAATCACATCGCTCGATTTTGCTTACGTGGCAAAATTGAGCTTTCTTATTGGTTTAATTTTTTTTCTATAAGAAGGGATTTACAAAAACACTCCGAAATGATGTAATTCTTTTATATAATTATTATAATTATATAAAAGATTTAATATAAAATAGTATGCCTAAAATCATTATAAAATGATTATACGGTACCGTCAGTACACGAATCATTTATGCTTGATGGATGTTTAGATTTTTTTTGCTTTAAATACACAAAAACTTTCCGTCTGCCCACTGGGCACAACACAATTGAACAAAAAAGCCTTGAAACAAACACCCCCAAAGTAGCATCAATCGCTGCAATTTTGATAAAATTATCAGATAACTTAAAACCCTAATTAAATTAAATCACATTCTTTTCTTTTCAACTCCGGCGACCACACTCACCAATCGGTAACTAAATTACCTCCTCTCTTTTTTTTTTTTTTTTTT
>LBNU01006887.1:80171-97927 GCA_014162995.1 Artemisia annua
TTTTTTTTTTTTTTTTTTTTTTTTTTTTTTTTTATATATATATTTTTTTTATATACTTTTTTATCACAATTTTTGTTTAATTGATTTATATTTGTTCAATTAGGTTACAAAGTTAAGTATTTGCTAAACTGTTATGATGATGAATTAAAACCCAAAAATTTGTTTTATTTTTGGTTCTGGATGATGTGTTGATTGTCTTTTTCGCGCACTTATGGTTTTCGGCTTATGTTATATAAGTTTAGTCTGTAAAGTAGGCGCCTTTCAGTTGTCGGAATTTGTAATAGAAACTTGCCTCTAGCTAGATTGCATAATGTGTGATCATAACGGTGATGATACGTACATGTTAGTGAGTGTTTGTTTAAGCTTATTTATGGGCTTATTAGCTTATATGTGATTTTTTTTTAGTTTATTTTCAAACTTATGGGCTTATGTGAGTTTGTGATGACATGATAAAGTTTATATAAGTTGCTAAATAAGCTAAAAAAATAAGGCTTGTATAACATAAGCCGAAAACAGATAAGCTCATAAGCCTATATAAATAAGCTTAAACAAACACCCCCCTTAGTCTATATAACTGGATTAAAATATCTGTTAGTATGGTTGTGAAACGGAAGTAGACTGTCACTTGCTGAAATTCAAAATTTTGACTCATGTTTAATGTGCTTCTAATTGGTGTGATTTACAGACGTTGACTGCTAAAAGTTAGGGTCTTGTGTGATTACTTTTGAGGTCGATAAGAAATAGATAGAATGATTCTATGATGGTTTCTTGACTATTTAACTAAATAAGACCATCGATGATAGGGTGTATGACCTATTTGGAGAAGGATTCTATTCAATTGCACAGTTGTAGTCAAGTGGACGGAATTGAGAATTTAACCTAGACAATCAACAATTACTAGAATAGAATCCTTAGATAATTAACTTTATTAGATATCCATATTTAATGTACAGAACGTCATGTAGAAATTCAAAGTAACTATAAACGATAACTGGAAATAATAGACATATATACAACCCCTGCTGCATCTTTATTCATTGTATAGACACCATACTTCCATGTGTAACGACTTTTTCAAAGTCAGACATACTGTTTTCATTTTTGTGTTCTTATTTTTGTAGGTTATAGGATCATTTATTACTTCATAATCTGACGGGACATAATGTGACTGATTCACTTTCTATTGCAGGTTTTCTAAATCGTGTTTTTTTAAAACTTGTTAATATATCACTAGTTAAAGAAACATATGAGGTCGTAATTATTTTTTTATATACTAAAAGATCAATCATAAATAAAACAGATGCAAGTCTTGTATCAATTTGTTAGCAAAATGTATTACTCCATTATTAACTTTTAATACAAATGAAAAGAAAAAAAAATTACAAGCACTACTCCTATCACATAAGATATTTCTTTTTTCTATTAAAAGAATACAGTACTCTCATTAGAACCACACAAAGCAAATGCTATCTAGTATCTAGTACAGTAATAAAACATGGGCAAAACATCATCGGCTTCCACATATTCTTTCTGCCATTTTCTTCTTCATTTTTTCTTTACTTCTTCCATTTATCTTCTTCATTTGTTTCTTTATTATCAGGTTTTTCTTCTTCTTCTTCTATTTATTTATTTATTTCCAATCTATTTCTACTTCTTTATAAATTTTGAAAACCTTTTTTCATTTCTTTTTTCAAAATCCGTGTCCAAGCCGTGTCCAAATCTGTGTCCGGCCCAAACAGCACGTGGGACACGGCACATGCGTGTCGGACACGTGTCCGAGCCGTGTCCGAGGCGTGTCCGTGTCCGACACGTGTCCGACACTGCCACTCCGAGTTTTCTGGAGTGTCCGTGCTTCCTAGGAAGAAATATAAATCCACATATTAACAATAAACATAGAAGAATCAAGATATGCACCTCCACCACATAATTGCTCAAAGCAAATGACAATATGTGTTCTATTAGTATATTTCATCAATGAGTTGAGATGAACCTTTATTCAACCAAGCAACACTTCGAGGTGATCATCATACATGTTTGAAAAACCTTTTGGATAACATAAATTGCTAACTGGTTATTGGTCCTTCAATATCAAAATCACACTTAGAGAATGATTTTTCATGATGGGTGGCATAACTAAAAAATTATGTAACAACTATCCACTATAAAAGATAACTTAAAAGAGTAGAATAACTTTACCCTTTCGACAGTTTCATTCTATGAGCCCAATTATATACGACAATAAATAAAATATTGTTAGGCCCTTTAGAAAAGTTAACTCACAAATAAATAACCATTATTGTCCTCAAAACCTACGATCTCTTCACTTAAAAGATCTTTAGCTGTAGAATCACCATACCTCAAACACTTCTTGACTACATTTGATGTAGCATAAAAGAAAAAAAAAATCAATAAAGAGCAACCCATTCTCCTAAATAAATATGAAGATAATATACACAAACTTGAAATACATAATTTCCTAACTAATCCTGTGCAACCAGTATGATTTCCTCTTTCTATTATTATTTTATTTATATACAGGTCATTTCTTCTACAGGTCTACTTGGTGCCAATATGTTTATTTACTATATTCCTCAAGAATTTGGCAATGAAGAACTTGCAAATACCAAACACCCCTAAAGTAGGCAACTACGAATCCTCAGATAATCACAATGCCAAATTGATGTAGCAAGCCTGCGCATATGTCTCTCATAGAGAAGTAACTCTATGCCATTGTTATGAGTCCTATTTTGTATACTAAATCTGAAACAACACATGAAGTGTGTTAACATTTTAGGAGCCATTAAAACAGGACAGGCGCGGGTGTATAAATGGTGAAAGTAAGTAACTTTCAAGTGATGTTGTCTGCCTGGGATAGCTATTCTTTCCTTACTATATATATGCTTTATAAAAACAATATAAGATATGAAATTCCAAACACCCCATAAAGTTGAAACTAATAAAAAGAGCACGTATTTTTCTTTCATTGTTTTAGCCGTTGGGCTACTTTTCCGGCCCTAACTTGTATCATCTTAAAATTGCTTCAAATAAGCAGATAAAAGAGCTAAATTTCAAATAAAATAAGTAGTTTAAAAATACCAAGTATCAACCATGGACCATCTAAATTAGAGTCATCCAAGTGCTTTTTGGCTTACAACCCCAGAATGCTTATTTATACCTTTGTGAATTATTAATACATCACCATACTAAAAAGATTAACATGTCCTAATAAGTGCTAATTTCTAAACATACATGACTCGAATATCTAACAGGTGGCAATGGAGGTAGCAAGATGGAATGTGTAACAACTCATCACAAACATATATTAAGTGAACAATCTCTTTGCAAGAAACATCAAACTAACAATATATTTGCAAACTTTACACATAGATCAACAATTAAATATAAACAAATGATTAATTATGGATATCATAATCAATCAATAACTCAAGAACATACCTTTCAAGAACAATTAAATATAAACAGATGATTATATCATAAACAATAAATAAGTCAAGAACTTACCATCGTTCCATACCTTTACGAACAGAGGAATTTGTGTTTTGAGAAATGGTGGATACGATGATGTTGTTCAAATATGTTTTTGTTAGTTTAAAGATTAAGGTTTTGTGATCTTCATGATTTTAGGTTTTCGTATTATGACTGTAGTGATAAGGTTCTGATCTATGGTTCCGTTTCTGTTTCTAAGAAGTAACAATTGCACCCTTGAAAATTAAAAATTGATATTAAACCCATGTGTTTGTTTGTTTTCTTTTATAATCAGTTATACATGACGTTTTTTTTGCAAACGTTAACCAAATTGGATTCAATTTTGACTTTTAATTAACCAATCACATCGCTCGATTTTGCTTACGTGGCAAAATTGAACTTCCTTATTGGTTTAATTTTTTTTCCATAAGAAGGGATTTAAAAAACACTCCGAAATGATGTATAATATAGTATGCGTAAAATCATTATAAAATGATTATACGGTACCGTCAGTACACGAATCATTTATGCTTGATGGATGTTTAGATTTTTTTTGCTTTAAATACACAAAAACTTTCCGTCTGCCCACTGGGCACAACACAATTGGACAAAAAAGCCTTGAAACAAACACCCCCAAAGTAGTATTAATCGCTGCAATTTTGATAAAATTATCAGATAACATAAAACCCTAATTAAATTAAATCACATTCTTTTCTTTCCAACTCCGGCGACCACACTCACCAATCGGTAACTAAATTAGCTCCTCTCTATTTTTTTTTTATTATTTTTTTTATATACTTTATTATCACAATTTTTGTTTAATTGATTTATAATTGTTCAATTAGGTTACAAAGTTAAGTATTTGCTAAACTGTTATGATGATGAATTAAAACCCAAATATTTGTTTTTATTTATGGTTGTGGATGATGTGTTGATTGTCTTTTTCGCGCGTAAATTAAGTTTAGTCCGTTTACTTATGGTTTTCGGCTTAGAGTAGGGATCCAGTGAGAAGAAAACTTAAAATGAGAAGGATGAGAAATAGCTATAACCACACATTTGAGATGTATCGAGTTGAATTAGATGCATCTCTATTCATTTAGATGCGTCCCAATTAGTTTCGAAAGTGATTTTGAAGTGAAAACGATGCAAAGTAGTACAAGCAACAAATTTGACCTGCAGTGGACGAAAAATACATAGAATTCGTCTAACTTGATTAAATGCATCTAATATATGTATATGCATCTAATTTTTTGCTAGAAAATATATTATGATGCATCTAAAAGATTAGAGATGCATCTAATTCAAGTCAATGCATCTCTAATGTGTGGCTATAGTTATTTCTCATTCTTCTCATTTTAAGTTTTCTTCTCATTTGATCCTAAGTCTTTCGGCTTATGTTATATAAGTTTAGTCTGTAAATTAGGCGCCTTTCAGTTGTCGGAATTTGTTGTAGAAACTTGCCTCTAGCTAGATTGCATAATGTGTGATCATAGCGGTGATGATACGTACATGCTTAGGGAGTGTTTGTTTAAGCTTATTTATGGGCTTATCATCTTATATGTGATTTTTTTTAGCTTATTTTCAAACTTATGGGCTTATGTGAGCTTGTTATGACATGATAAAGTTTATATAAGTTGCTAAATAAGCTAAAAAAATAAGGCTTGTATAACATAAGCCGAAAACAGATAAGCTCATATAAGTCATAAGCCCATAAATAAGCTTAAACAAACACCCCCTTATATGGTTGTGAAACGGAAGTAGACTGTCACTTGCTGAAATTCAAAATGTTGACTTACGTTTAATGTGCTTCTAATTGGTGTGATTTACAGACGTTGACTGGTAAAAGTTAGGGTCTTGTGTGATTACTTTTGAGGTCGATAAGAAATAGATAGAATGATTCTATGATGGTTTCTTGACTATTTAACTAAATAAGACCATCGATGATAGGATGTTTGACCTATTTGGAGAAGGATTCTATTCAATTGCACAGTTGTAGTCAAGTGGACGGAATTCAGAATTTTAACCTAGTCAATCAACAATTACTAGAATAGAATCCTTAGATAATTTACTTTATTAGATATCCATATTTAATGTACAGAACGTCATGTAGAAATTCAAAGTAACTATAAACGATAACTGGAAATAATAGACATATATACAACCCCTGCTGCATCTTTATTCATTGTATAGACACCATACTTCCATGTGTAACGACTTTTTCAAAGTCAGACATACTGTTTTCATTTTTGTGTTCTTATTTTTGTAGGTTATAGGATCATTTATTACTTCATAATCTGACGGGACATAATGTGACTGATTCACTTTCTATTGCAGGTTTTCTAAATCGTGTTTTTAAGGTAGGATGAATTGCTTCTTGTCATCGACGTTACATTGGAGTTACTTGTAGCTGTTAGTTTTAAAATAAAGTGGGCAAGTGTTAACTTTTGGAAGCACAATCATGGCTTTGCGGGAAAAGGGTGAGTGGCTAAAACCTTCATTTGTATGATCTACTAATATATATGGCAACCTTAATTGGCAGAAATGTTATGAGAACTTATAGGAGAATGATACTAGTAAGGCATGTGCTGAATGAGAAAGTGACATGTTAAGCAGTGGCTTATGCTTTTATCTTTTGGTCCTCCCAAAAAATATAACTTTGAAAAGGTGGCGGTTTTGTTGGTCACATACACTTCATCAAGTCTATAGCCTAAGTCAAGCTAGAATGGCGGTTTTGTTGGTCACTGTTGCATAAATTCAGCTGCTTAACATGTTCCTTTTTATGCTGACTGGTTTATCGTGAGAATTATCTTCTGTTTATGTTGTGGTTTAGTCTTTTGTTGTTTTCTATTTTAGCTCTAGATGGAAAGTATATGTTTCTTTTTGGTAAGTTACTTTTATGAAGTAACTTGGAACAAAATATGGCATACAGAGAGAGTCGAGGTCTGTTGTTCACAATGGAACCCTAGAAAATGATTGCCTATACATCAACCTGATTTGAGACTGCCATGATTATGTAGCCTTTAATTTTACTGCATATTTGGACACTTCAATGGAAGTCGCAGCCATAGGGCAGCCATAGGGGATACGTATTCGGGATAATATCTGTCGTGATTAGACAATAATGCATATGTTATTGCTCCAACAACTACTAGATGAATGTGACCCAAGCTGCTAGTTTCTTTTTCACCACAAATGTTAAGGAAGACAGTCTTTAGAACATGGCTGGTAACTCAATAAAATCTCTATAATGGGCAGAGTGTTCGAGAGATGAGTGTGTTGGAAAGGGATAATGACCTGTAAATGTATCTTACTTGTTACCATATCCTTTTATATGTATCGAATTAATTTTTTTTGCGATTGTATGTACTAAACTTGCATTTTGCGTCACTTGTGTGTATTTTATGACTTTTTTGCCCCTCCCGGGTAATAGGAGTGTTAATAAATTGAGGGGCAAAAAAGTCACAAAATACACACAAGTGACGCAAAATGCAAGTTTAGTACATAGAATAGCAAAAAAATTAATTCGATACATATAAAAGGATAGTTGACAAGTAAGATACATTTATAGGCCATTATCCCGTATTTAAAAGAAGAGAGAAGAACTAAAACTAGTATTCCTTTTTTTTTTTTTTTTTGATGGCTGTCGACTTGATTTCTGTTTTTTTTTTCTTCGATCTTTTTTATTTTGTCGTCCGTTCATATATCTAATTGTTATTTTCTTCTGCTCAACTATAGTTCTATTTTTCTTCTCTCTCTCTCTATGATGTCATCATTTTATATTTGTGCTTTGATAGCTTCTCTTTCCTAAATGCCGAATATTCAACTTTATGTTGCCCTAATTATATTACAATATATGTATATTTGGGTGCTTGGTTTATAAGATAGCAAGCTTTGAAATTTGTACTTTATTGTAGAAATATTGGATATCGAATGCAAAAAAATAATTACTCCGTATATTTAAAAGATCTGATCTAAGTTATGAATAAAACACACGCTACTTCTCCGGTAGTGGGTCAAAAACAAAGCAAATATAGAATAGATTAAAATTTTAAAAACCAATGTGGCTCATTGACACTTTTCTTCTACTGAATAAGATCTTGTAAAAAAACATCACAAATAGTTTGTAAATAATTTAGGATCACTAATTACGATCCTAAGGTGATTACAAAGTTTTTGTGAAGTAAAAGTCTTTTTCTAGAGAAGTCTTGTGTGCATTGAGGCACATTGTTATGATCTATTCCATATTTCCTTGGTTTTTGAACTATTGCTGGCACGGTTGCCAAAACACCTGGCAACTTGGTACCATTTTTTTTTATAATTTTTTGTGGTTTCACAGGACCTTACGACGAAGAAGATGATTTGCAGGGTATGTGAAGTTTATGCAACTTTTAGCATTTTATTTTACAGTAATTTTCAAATTTTAGGGCTACCTCAAATGTAGGGTATGTGAGGTTATTCTTTTCTTTTTTCAAAATATAAAACTAATTTATCCCCTTTAACGACATGTAAGAGAAAAGAGGAGAGGAAGTCCTCTGAGTCTACTTTCTATAGTGAAAGCCACCTTTTTCTGCCTATCAATTTATATCATGTTAAAATATATAAAGTCCGTGTGAAAACTCTGATAGGAAACTTTTAAATAGGTCGAGAGAATCGATAGGCACGCAAACCAATTTCATGAACCGAGTACATATGCGTCATTTCTGTTTAATATCCATTTGGATTGGTACTATGAATTTTGCTACCCCTAAATGTGTGTGAGCATGTATAGTAAGTGCTAAAATTGAGCTGTAGATGATCTTTGATATTGAATTTTCCACATCTTGAAATAGGTGTAACGATTTTTGTCAACTATTATATATATTCAGGGGTTAGAATAGATGATGTCCAAGATAAGCCAGTTGTAGGTTTTTGATGGTTATAGCGTGATAGGTCACTCAATTGAGTCGTTCATCGGCTTGTTGAACTGAGAAGATTTAGTAATGATATATAAGTCGNTTTGTGAAGTAAAAGTCTTTTTCTAGAGAAGTCTTGTGTGCATTGAGGCACATTGTTATGATCTATTCCATATTTCCTTGGTTTTTGAACTATTGCTGGCACGGTTGCCAAAACACCTGGCAACTTGGTACCATTTTTTTTTATAATTTTTTGTGGTTTCACAGGACCTTACGACGAAGAAGATGATTTGCAGGGTATGTGAAGTTTATGCAACTTTTAGCATTTTATTTTACAGTAATTTTCAAATTTTAGGGCTACCTCAAATGTAGGGTATGTGAGGTTATTCTTTTCTTTTTTCAAAATATAAAACTAATTTATCCCCTTTAACGACATGTAAGAGAAAAGAGGAGAGGAAGTCCTCTGAGTCTACTTTCTATAGTGAAAGCCACCTTTTTCTGCCTATCAATTTATATCATGTTAAAATATATAAAGTCCGTGTGTAAAAACTCTGATAGGAAACTTTTAAATAGGTCGAGAGAATCGATAGGCACGCAAACCAATTTCATGAACCGAGTACATATGCGTCATTTCTGTTTAATATCCATTTGGATTGGTACTATGAATTTTGCTACCCCTAAATGTGTGTGAGCATGTATAGTAAGTGCTAAAATTGAGCTGTAGATGATCTTTGATATTGAATTTTCCACATCTTGAAGTAGGTGTAATGATTTTTGTCAACTATTATATATATTCAGGGGTTAGAATAGATGATGTCCAAGATAAGCCAGTTGTAGGTTTTTGATGGTTATAGCGTGATAGGTCACTCAATTGAGTCGTTCATCGGCTTGTTGAACTGAGAAGATTTAGTAATGATATATAAGTCGAATTTCCATGTTTGAAACTTTGCCACCGCAAGTTGTTTTTTTCTCTTTAAACTTTATAATGCACACCAAGTATTATTTTCCTTGATATCCTTGATCTTTTTATTTAATAATTTGCCATTCATATTCCAGTTCTCATAAAGAAAGCAGAGAAGTTGTAGGTTTTTGATGGTTATAGCGTGATAGGTCACTCAATTTAGTCGTTCATCGGCTTGTTGAACTGAGAAGATTTAGTAATGATATATAAGTTGAATTTCCATGTTTGAAACTTTGCCACCGCAAGTTGTTTTTTTCTCTTTAAACTTTATAATGCACATCAAGTATTATTTTCCTTGATATCCTTGATCTTTTTATTCAATAATTTGCCGTTCATATTCCAGTCCTCATAAAGAAAGCAGAGAAGTTTGAATTAAAGGAATTACAGACGATCATAGCAAATCGGGAGAATTTACTTATACTCGAGAGACTACTTAACAATGCTTACGTAATTCGTAGGCCAAAGCCAAATGAGTATGAACAACGGAAACAACTGATTCGAGTTTTCAATGATATCGCGAAAGAGTTATATGGTAATACTTAATTTGCAATCTTAGTCACTTTATTAAATCTTTCTAAATCCAAGTTAGCTTCCATATGTTTCAATTGTTTCGTGTTTTTCAAATGACAAATTTATCTCTTCATATCCAGGTAATTCTGCCAACTTTCCCGTTGTTGAAGAATTTGGTTCTTTTTCAATGGACCTATTTACATCAGACAGTGATCTTGATCTCTCCGTTAACTTCAGAAGTAGCTCAACTGTTTTCCCTCGTGATCAGCAAATTAAAACACTTCGGAAGTTTTCAAGAAAGTTCTATGCACTTCAAAGTAAACTTTCTACCTATACTAGTCCTTGCATGCCTATAAGATTTTCAACCATAAGGATCCACTTCCTAAAACTCATTACAAAAAATTAAAATTATGGAATATTATCTGTTAAAGGTTTACCTATTTAAGTTCTATATTACTTTAAGTTTACAGTCTTACCAAGGAAAATGCCTTTTTTGCATTACACATAATTAAAGAAAAGTAGGATGCCATTTATCAAGTGAGGTCACGTTTAATACTTTAATGAATGTGATACCAATTTGATATGAACCGATTTATATCAGAAGTTCAGAACCTAACAAAATTAATTGTTTATTGGTTTTTGTATAAAGAACTCTTAACAAAATTAATTGTTTATTGATTTTTGTGGTTTAGATGGAGGTCATGTACGGGGAGTACAACCCATCTTGCATGCTAAGGTACCAATTCTTAAGGTTATTGATGCTGGAACTGGTGTCGAATGTGACCTTTCAGTAGAAAATAGAGACGGAATTTCAAAATCTGCAATTATCCGCTATATAACTTCAATTGATGAAAGGTTTCCCAAACTAAGTTTTTTGGTAAGTTTATATATGTTACTTGGTTCCAAACCTAAAAACATATTTTTTAACTATAGGTATAACTAACTGAATTGTTTTTGTAAAAAAAGATATGCGAATACGAGATAATGGATTTCAAGCTCAAAACCCTTGAAATTAGAGGTGTTCATAGGTGTCGAAATTGAAACTAAGAATACAAAATAAGGACAGTCTGATTTAAATGGTTTGGTACGTGTCTGGTTCTTGGTTTGAAACCAGTTTGGTCCTGATTTAGACTATCAACGGGATACAAACGTGGGATTTTCATTATTGAAATATAAAATATACAAAACTATGTCATTTTAAATTTGATTTATAAAGTTTTGGTTTTGTTTCTGGATTGGACTGAAATGAGAATTGGTTTTCTGAAAAGCTTTAGAACACAGAAATGTTTTATTTATGAACTTCTGAATAAAACCAGTTATAGCTAGCTGAGTTTGGCTTTTCATCTTTCTCAGTCCGGACATTTCTTTTTTTTTCTTTTTTTTTAATTAATTTTTTTTATTAATAATTATATTTTTATCTATGCAGATGAAAGCCTGGGCAAAAGCACATGACATTAACAGCTCAAAAGATCGAACTCTTAATTCTTTATCTTTAATACTGCTGGTGGCGTTTCATTTGCAGGTATGTTTTATATTTCTTCCCTTAACACTTTTATTTGTCGATCTTTGCAGTTTATTGTATTTGTCAAGTTATGATATACCAACTTTTATTATAATAAACAAAATATAAGCGCACAAATTTGTGCTGAAAGCAATCAATGTGCATGTCTTAACAGTAGTGCAATTTGGTCTTATTATCCTTTTTTTGGTTGCAGACTCGAGATCCCCCTATACTACCCCCTTTTTCCGCCATACTGAAAGGTAACACCAAGATTAGTTTAGTATGTAAAACTAGTTACATGATATAAGATTTTTTGGTATACAAAAGTAGAGAGATGTGCTGATTTTTAGGTAATTTCTCAATTATTTTATTATGCTCAATTTGTTGCATAAAAATATCAAGTATTTGACTCTAATTACTCTATACATTTTACTTCAATCAAACGTGAAAACGATAATATAATAGAGAGATTTTGCATTTCTTTTTAAGCATTCCAGATAAGAAATACATTTTTTTTTTGTATTTTAGGGTGAGCCCATAATGCACTTGTGAATGGTTCCAGTTTTCACCATCGCCTTTTACTGGTCAATTAGTTTTATAATTTTTTAGTCGTTTAGAGTACTCACGCAGTCTTGCTTTTTTGCCTTTCTAATTTGTATTGTCATAAAAAATTATAGATGGAGAAGATGTTGCATCTGTGAAGAAATCAGTTAAAAACTTCCAGAACTATGGTAGAAGAAACACCGAAACTTTAAGTGAACTGTTTGTGTCATTGTTAATCAAGGTAAAACTGGATTGGTTCTCATTTTTCTAAACAATGTTTACTTTATGCATTTTACTTGATTTAAGTTTTTTAGTTTAATGTTGTATGCTCTAAATGATTTTTCCAGCTTGCGTCTGTAGAAAAGCTTTGGCCCAAAGGTCTCTGTGCCAGTCCCTATCTAGGACATTGGACATCTAAAACATGGACCACTAAGATTGCCAACATGAGTGTAAGTATTCAACCTCTATAATATACTCTCTTTTTTTCTTTAAGCATGGATTAATGCCCAATTTGTAAAGGGGGCCAAATATAACTATTTGTATACAGATGGCATTGTTAGTAAAATGGCTTGAATTGAAACACTCCTTTATTAGTATGGGTTGAACCGAGTTTTGCTCGAGCTAATCATGATAACGTCAATGGTGTTTTTGCGATTCTAATCAAGTATTTGAATACAAACCATTTAGGAGTTTGCGCATTTTAAAAGTAGACTTTGGGCGGCCTTCACCCGTCTGACCCAGTTTGCGTTTTATCCTTTTTTTTCCAGACCCATTTCTTCTGCTTCAAACTAGATCTTTTGATTGACATAAGTGAATCTTGAGATTCGAAATTGACCCATTCATAACTAAACTGGTCTAAACAGCCACCTCTAGCATTGTATCATGTTATATTGAAGAAAACTTGTCCTAATTATTTTTGTGAACGTAAATTTTATAAAAAGTCTGGAATTGATTCTACAGGTAGAGGATTTCACAGACCGAACCCAAAATGTCGCTAGGGCAGTTGGAAAATTAGAAGTGGAAGAAATCTATGATTGTATCAAACTTACGATCGAAAGCCTTGGTTTCTTCATGAATGGTCAACTCAACGAATTAAAATTAAAAGAAACCTTATTTGGTATTGATAAAATGCATCATACCCCTATTGCCCCTATTGCCCCTATTGCCCCGATTCCAAATATATGGAAAGGAAATTTTGAAACGAATCAACATGTTACAAGCAAACATCCCATATTGAATCCTAACGGTGTGATGGATCTTAGAGCTGCTCCAAATTGGTCAACGAGCCCACTGCCAAGGGTCTACTATGGTGCAACACAGCATCAGGCCATGACTACAGGCCCAAAATATTTGCGGGCTGAGCTGCCTTATGAACATCAGCCGGTGAAAAGAATGAGGACTGCAGAAGTTGTGCCTGCCACCCGAGATTGGAGACCAGCTTTGGGTGGACCCAGGTGGGGCCAGGGCGGGGGAGGTGCACCTACTGGTGGCTGGGGTGGGACCCATGGAGCTGGTTCACAAGGGATGCAGCCTGCAGAGGACCCTCGTGGAAGATGGTTTCAACCATCTCCTAATGGTAATTTTCTTATGAAACATGAATTATTAGTGAAAATTATAAATCTATACCTTTTGAGTGTCATATATAACAAAATGTCCTGTTTTAAAAGTTATACAAAATAGCTGAGTTGTTCGGCTAAAGTATTTTTCGAATTTGAAAACTACCAAAACTAGCTTTATATGCAGAACTTTTGTGAAATTTGAGAAGATTTTGAAATAAATTTTCATAATTTTGCGTGTGGAGTTTTTGGCGATTTTTGGGTGGTTTGCGAAATTCAACGAATCTAAAAAGTTAATTTTGCTAATTATGGGAAAGCATGAAAGCCTATAAGGTGTCAGTTTCAAGAATGAAACCTCATTCAAACGTTTATTTTGTATGAATTCTGGAAAGTAGGACATTGTGCTATATGAACCGCTCAAAAAGGTTAGATTAGTAATTTACTCTTAATGAAATTTATAACTACTTACGCACTAGTTTGGCTGTACAATAATTGCTGGTCCTAAATTAAGCATATCCGAAAAGGGTAAGTTGCACAATAAAGTTACTTAGTTACTCTCATTGAAGGGCTAACTAAAGCTATTTTCCATGAAATTGCTAAAACCAGGATATGATAAAAAGTTTTCTAGAAAAATAAACTCGTGTTTGAAAGGCACAATGAACCTGTAGAAAATTCTCGTAATCTTTTGTTTTCTTTCCCTACAGGGAGTTCCTCCAAGTATGGCCAATCATATCGTTGACAGTCAAGTTTCAAACAGGAGGATGTGCTAAACGGCTGACCAGGTTGTATCTATGCATGGCTTTTTGTAGAGTTGTGTGTGTATCAGGTTTGTTTGTTTTGGCTCATGTTTGTGGTTTAATGCTAGTAATAGCTGCTTATAGTCTCAGAGGTTATGGTGTCGAAATAACTGGGTTTGATCAAATGTGAACTCAAACACAGCAAACAATTCAACTGCTAGCGAGGCACCATGTGTACCCGAACCACAGTAGCAGTGTACAAATCCAAAAGTTTTTTGAACCATCATTATAACTGCTTTTTTTGGGTAAAGGGTTACCCTGGTAAAATGAATATAACTTTTTCTTGGTTTTGCTCATCTTGTTGTCTCTTGTTCACTAACTTGCATTGCGGTGTTTGTTTCTTGTTTTACTATCTGATGTTCAAGTTATCTTGCATCATGCGAGGTTGTCTTGTTTATAATAACCCAAAGCTATAAAATCTCTCGATCAGTCTCTTACCGACTGCAGTTTCAAAACAATAAATTATGGGATTACGTCGTAGAATAACAGTGTACTTTTTCAAATGTACCGATTTGGTCTGTGAACTTTAAAAAAGTTGTATAAATGGAACAAACTTTCATAAGTGTTTCAATTTGGTACGTGAAGATGACGGACACGTGACACCATTTATAACGTGACACGTTATTATCACGTGCCAATTTGAACACGTTTCAAAACAATAAATTATGGGATTAGGTCGTAGAATAACAGTGTACTTTTTCAAATGTACCGATTTGGTCTGTGAACTTTAAAAAAGTTGTATAAATGGAACAAGCTTTCATAAGTGTTTCAATTTGGTACGTGAAGATGACGGACACATGACACCATTTATAACGTGACACGTTATTATCACGTACCAATTTGAACACTTATAAAAGTTCGTTACATTTCTACAATTTTTTTTAAAAGTTCATGTACCAAATCCGTACAATTGAAAAAGTACATTGCTATGGTATGTGAACTTTAAAAAAGTTGTAGAAATGTAACGAATTCAGTAAATTACACAGATGGTCTCTGTGGTTTGCCCAAAGTTTCACCCGCAGTCCCTGAAAGTTAAAAGTTGCACGGATAGTCCCTATCTCTGAAAAGAATAATACTAATGGTCCCTTTTTTAACTGTCGTTAAGTGACTTCCGTTATAATTTACATGTTAGTCCCTTATGGTTAAATATCGTTGCATCGTTTATCCTTTATAATAACGGTCGTTTATAACTTAAAGTTTTTCGAATTTTTCTTACGTTTTCATCCGTTTTTATACGTTTTCATGCGTTTTAATCCGTTTTCGTCCGTTTTTATACGATTTCGTCCGTTTTTCTTACGTTTTCATGCGTTTTTATACGTTTTCGCTCGTTTTTCTTACGTTATTGTCTGTTTTCCTACGTTTTCATCTGTTTTTATCCGTTTGGGTTCGTTTTTATACGTTTTCGCTTGTTTTTATATGTTTTCCTTTATTTTTCTTACATTTTCATACGTTTTTATCCGTTTTCATACGTTTCATACGTTTTTATATGTTTTCGTTCATTTTTATACGTTTTCTTACATTTTCATCGGTTATTTTTATGTTTTCATATGTTTTTCTCCGTTTCCTTCCGTTTTCATCCATTTTTATTTATTTTCGTCTGTTTTCATACGTTTTAGTCCGTTTTTATACGTTTTCGTCCGTTTTATATGTTTTCGCTCTATTTTTCTTATGTTTTTATCCATTTATACGTTTTCTTATGTTTCTGTCTGTTTTTCTTACGTTTTCATCCATTTTTATACATTTTAATCCGTTAACGTATAAAAACGTATGAAACCGGACGAAAATGTATAAAAATAGATAAAAGTGTATGACAATTTAAGAAAAACGGATGAAAGCATATAAAAACGAATGAAAATGTATAAAAACGGACCGAATGTATGAAACGTAAGAAAAATGAGCGAAAACGTATAAAAGCGGATAAAAAGTATTAAAACAGATGAAAACGTATGAAAAACGAAAGAAAACGCTTTAAAATGGATAAAACATATGAAAATATAAGAAAAACGGAAGAAAACATATAAAAAAGGACGAAAACGGATAAAAATAGATGAAAACGGATAAAAATGGATGAAAAATGAGCAAAAACTTATAAAACGGACGAAAACGTATAAAAATGGACCAAACGTATAAAAACGGACGAAAATAAATAAAAATGAATGAAAACGGAAGGAAACGGAGAAAAACATATGAAAACATAAAAATAACCGATGAAAATGTAAGAAAACGTATAAAAACGAACGAAAACATATAAAAACGTATGAAAACGTATAAAAACGGATAAAAACGTATGAAAATGTAAGAAAAATAAAGGAAAACGTATAAAAACAAGCGAAAACGTATAAAAATGGACCCAAACGGATAAAAATGAATGAAAACGTAGGAAAACAGACAATAACGTAAGAAAAACGAGCGAAAACGTATAACAACGCATGAAAACGAATGAAAACGTAAGAAAAACGGACGAAATCGTATAAAAACGGATGAAAACGCATGAAAACGTATAAAAACGGATGAAAACGTATGAAAACATAAGAAAAATTCGAAAAACTTTAAGTTATAAACGGCCATTATTATAAAGGATAAACGATGCAACGATATTTAACCAAAAGGGACGAACGTGTAAATTATAACGGAAGTCACTTAACGACAGTTAAAAAAGGGACCATTAGTGTTATTCTTTTCAGAGATAGGGACTATCTGTGCAACTTTTAACTTTCAGGGACTGTGGGTGAAACTTTGGGCAAACCACAGGGACCATCTATGTAATTTACTCTAACGAATTTTCATAAGTGTTCCAATTTGGTACGTGATGATGACGGATACGTGGCACCATTTATAACGTGACACACCATCATCCCGTATCAAATTAGAACACTTATGAAAGTTCGTTACATTCCTACAACTTTTTAAAAGTTCACGTACCAAATCGATACATTTGAAAAAGTATATTTTAAAATCAAACTAAATACACCAAGTTAAAAATATTTCTTTTACTTAATGATCTTGCTTTCTAATAGTTGCCAACTTGCCATTTAATCTAATTGCAAATGAGTTATAAATTCTGTTTTGGTTAACTTACTTTTAATTCGATCATGTTACATTATTCGACAATGAATTGTTAAACTCATACCAGGAATGAGTTGTATTTTTTTTGAATATAGGAGTAATATATAATCACCTAATCAATATCTTCTTTACATTTTTTTAAGCACCAAAACACACGTTTTTCAATGATAATTACAAAATTGAGTTAGGTTTGAAAATAAAACCAAGAAATTTGGCTTGACTTGAGTCAACTTGCCGTATTTTACCAGCACACCTAGTGACCCATATGTTGCATCAGATAGTACTTTTTATTTAATATCATACAAATAGAATATCTTTTTGGAAAATATTTTTATAAGAACCCACAAGTTATAGAATAATAATTACATATCAGAAATGGGACACTTGTAATTCTTTTTGCATTTTTTGTAACTGTAATAAATAACTATTATTTTCAAAGTAAAT
>LBNU01006887.1:103818-114630 GCA_014162995.1 Artemisia annua
TTTTTTTTTTTTTCTTTTTTCCTTTTTTCTTTTTTCTTTTCTTTTTCTTTTTCTTTTTCTTTTTCTTTCTTTTTTTTTGTTAGCATGGCTCCACTTGTATAGTATGCTTTGAAGTATATATAATCCCAAATTTATTGTCCCCTATTAATTTTTTAGGTCTTCTTTCTCAACTTTAACTATAAATATTTTTGTTTGTGCTATACAATTTTTGATAAAAATTATAGCAAATGAAAATACATTTAAAACTCAATCCGTTCATATATTTAATATCAAATAGTATGTAATATAAATAAAAATAGTTAAGGTCAAAGTTGAAAATTAAAGACCAAAAAAGTTAATAAGGGACAATAATTTTAGGACGGAGAGAGTAACTAAGAAAGTCATATAAGCTACATCTAAGATAATACAAGTATAACTTGTATGACTGTTTGTCTTGAAATATAGTTTTAACAAAATTTAGTAGTTGCTTGAATGCATACATTCTTTAAAAGATAATATAATTTGAATACACTTTTGCTTGGAATTATGTCAATAATTCTTATGGCTTATATAGTCTTAAATTGTATACTACTACTACTAGCAAACAATATCCAAAGCTCCGGAAGTTCCTTTAACTGATGCCATTTTGTCCAATCTTCTTATTGTGGATCATACTTCTTTTTCGGGACAAATTTGGGCTAA
Source organism: Artemisia annua (assembly GCA_014162995.1). Lineage (NCBI taxonomy): Eukaryota > Viridiplantae > Streptophyta > Magnoliopsida > Asterales > Asteraceae > Artemisia > Artemisia annua. Next base: position 104,500 of record LBNU01006887.1, read on the forward strand.
CTTTCTCGTGAAGCATCACTTATCTAAACATGGGAAGTGTACCAGTATACACATGAATGCATGCATGCAGGGCCGGATTTGAGCATGTGCAGAGTGCCCAACCGCACAGGGCCTCCGTATTTTCGAGGGGCCCCGAGATTTTTGACGGAGGGCTAAATTTAGTTTGGGTTTTGGTGTTAATATGATGAGTACGTAGCCTAAGAGATAATATAGTTTGATATTGGCATATTGTTGTGAAAAATCTACTAGCTTCAAGTTTCAAACGATTTTTTTAAACATGAAAACCAGGCCATATATGAGGAAGACGATGACTTTTTGTCATTTTCACATGGCACCCTCAAATTTAAAGAATTTACCCTATTGTCTTATCTTTTAGTTTAATTTTTAAATGGGTCCAAACTTGTTTAACAACTTGACAGATTCACCCCAAGTTTGATATTTTATGTTAAGAATGGATCCACTTTGTATATGAAGTTATAGAACTTTTATAATTTTTCAATAAAAATATTTCAACGATGATCAATTGTGACATGTTATACTTTTTCGAAATTTTCTTATACTTATAACACTTTTTTTTTTAGTATTTCCATTTTGTGTAAAATTTTTTTGTTTTTAAGCAATCTAAGTTGTAGTTGTCGCACAGGGCCCCCAAAATCCACCGGCCGGCCCTGCATGCATGCATAGTTGCGTATAATCAATCACATGACCCCATCAAACCTTTAGGGTGCGTTTGATATCCCACTATGGGAATGAATCTATGACTTTGAAAGTCATTAATGTTGTTTGGTTGGTTATAGGGCCCACCATAATGGAATGATGATACCCATGATATGTGGGGAGTATGATTTGGTAGGTATGTGGATACCCATGAAAAGTAAGGGCCGTTTGGTATGCGGGTGTGGGTGGGTATGGAATGAAAGAAATATCAAATAACTTGTTTGGTTTATTTTTGATTCTCCGACCCCACCATTTTCAATGAAAGATGCATTCCCACCCCCACTATCATCTTTGAGTGATATCAACAAATGAGATTCTATTTTTTTTCTTTTATGTGGGACCACATATTATTATATATTTGTTTTATTCTCAAAATAATATTAATAATATCTCACTTATTTTTAAAATAATAATATTTAATTAATTTATATTTTTTTCTCATTCCTCATTTCTTTCAAACTTTTCCCAAATCCAAATCTAAGTCCAATCCCACCTACAAACCAAACGCACCCTAAAATCTACATACCCATTTCCATTCCACTCTATTATCAAACATGTACCTATAGTGATTCCATCAAGTATAACAAACGCACCCTTAGTTTTTAGTTTTTACCCTAATTAGTTACACTTTTTCAGTTTTTCTGAAAATATATCTCATATGCCAAAAGATTAATATAGAACTCATATTTGCCATAGAATCAATGAACCATTCTCTGCCACTCATTTTTTTTATCAAAATAAAAAAAATAAACTTTCACATTTTTTTTTTAAATTAAATATCTCGCAAACCGTAAATCGTTACACGGAAAAAAAAATACCATCGCGACGAGAATTAAATTATCTTTCTATAGACATGCATTGTTATATACTTTCGACGATTTTTTTTTCGACAAACTTTTTTTATTTTTCAAAATTTTCGCCCAGAAAAATCATATATGATTTGTAAAACTCATATGTGATTCGAATCAAATCATATATGATTCTTACGAATCATATATGATTTTTTACGAATCATATATGATTTTTACAAATCATATATGATTTGTAAGAATCATATGTGATTCGTAAAAATCAAATCATATGTGATTTTTACAAATCATATATGATTTTTCTGGGTGGAATTTTTTTTTAAAAAAAGTTCGTCGAAAGTATATAACAATGCATATCTATAGAAAGATGATTTAATTCTCGTCGCGGTGAGATTTTTTTTGTAGCTTGAAGATTTACCGTTTGCAAGATATGTTGTTTTAAGAAAAATGTGGAAAATAAAAATGGGTGGCTATGATTGGTTAATTGGTTCTATGGCAAATATGAGTTCTATATTGATCTCATCTCCATCCCATATTCACATTCCAATCTTCTCGAAACTCTTATAAACCATAGCAAGTCAACTATAGATATGCCTTAAAAAAATTAAAAAAAATTGAAAAAAAAAATAAAAATAAAATAAAAAAATGTTCAGCTATAGACCTGTCTCGGTAGGAAAAAAAAGGCCATAGATCTATTTCAAGACAACAGAAGATATATTTATTATCAGCATTGATTGGTATGCTTAACTGATATGACTAATTATATACCTAAATCTATGTGTCAGCATTCAGTTGGTGGGCAAATCAATAACTTACTGACACATCTATTTAAGCATATAATTAGTCACATTTTTAGATCTCTCAATTATTTTTCATTTCTTATATCACCAACATGTTATATTGTGGTTAGTATTACATTCGCGTATTTAATATCGGGCTCAACCCATTTATATATATTGTCTAATTTATTTATATATTCATATTGTATTCATTACATAGAGTACGTAGCCCTAATACTAAAACACTACTAACACAAAATTCAAATTTCTACGATTTGTTGATTATGAATCATGATATTAATATACGTGCAATGCATATTATGGGTCAGTAAAGATCGGTTTCTAACTCGTCTCGATGGACTTATCATCATCGCCTTGAAATGTTGCTTCTAAGGAATTCCAAAGCTCGATCAAGAAGTCGGTCAGGGCCAATGTTAAAATGTTCAAGTTATGGTAATTTAGGATCAATTCTAATACTGTAGTAAAAGTTAGAACTTGGTACTGTTTATTGATGTGCCTGTTGTATCGTAACGTGGAGCATAAACTATTTACATCTGGATTATTCTAAACAATTCCTTAACAAGTCATTATAGCTCGTGTTGTAATGTTTTCTTTATTGATCTTATCCTTGATATATATTAAAGAATGAACTCATATAAAGTTCGCAAATAATTTAATCAAGCTGATGGGTCATTTTTTTCCCCTTTAGAATAAAGGGAAAAAACAATAAAGATGATTGATGCACTGATGTGAAACATTGACCATGGCATGATACGTTTAAAATTTCCTTCCAAACCTTCAATTAGTTTAAATGTTACATCAAACATTCTATTTTTACAAATCATGAGGGTATTATAGTATTTTTCATGTCGAAATATAACTTTTTTTCTCCTTTCACTCGTTACCAAATGTGTTTTTAATCCTTAAATTTATGTAAATCGCACTTCTTAATATTTATTTAACAACGTTGTAACGATTATTCGAATAAAAGTTTGTTTTCGCACATAGAGTATTAAAACTAGGTGGTTTTCAAAGATTAATTAGTTAGTTTTTTGATAATCTTTAATAATACGCATATTTGCATGCAAATAAATTTAACTATATATATAAAAGAGGAATTTCATAAAGAGGAATTGCATGTAAATAATAGATCAGGCGTATAACGAACAACCATTCACGCATGAAGACCATGCATAACCCTTCTCACGTTATGAGCAGATTTTAGAGGTGTAACTGTATAAGTGTATAGTAGGTTATGTTTGTATTTAATTGAAGCATGTTTACGTAGTTGGTTTAATGGTCATCACTACGGCTGTTTGATGAAGTGGGTGAACACTAAGGTGACAATTTTGGATGTAGTCACTACGACACAAGGGCTTATAGTGTATACTAATGCCCCTATAATTCAATATACTGTATAAAATGGAGCATTCATCCATGGATGTACAATTTATTTTGAAATCAAACTTCAACGAATTTTTTGAATCATCTAACCAACCAAATAAAGACCAATTTGAGAACCGACCCACAAAAATTGGTCCAGAGCAGGTCTAGGCCGTGAATGTTTCACTAATATATAGCAATTAATGAAGCATTTCTAACATGTATACTTTTGCATATCAAAGATTCCTAGAATACCAACAGTAGCACCATTTCAATCCAGATACTTGTGAATAGGTCGATTCGGGTTATGTTTAATCTCTAATGGGCCAAACACAGAAAATAACATATAAAGATTAAAGATGCTGGACAAAAAGTATTTTCGGTCAATCCAAGTATCCAACACGGCCCATTTCGAACCATTCCAAAAGTTGACAATTTTGACCCAGATGCTCTTTTACTCTTTACCCAAACCTGCCCATTTTAACAACGCAAGTCTTATGATAGTTTGTGAGATATAAACGTCGTTGAAAAAATCCGATATTTTTCCATTTGACAGTCTTACAATAAACAACTTACTCCTACCAAAAAGAAAAAGAATATCATTAAACTAACTATTCATTACAAATCTAAGAGCATTAGGAGTAGTGGCGCCACTCCCATGCCAAACCAACGTGGCACCCTTTTGACTACACCCAATGCTCTAAGTATAATAGATCACAATAAGAAAAGATATATAATATGAAAGGATCTTTAGATTTCTTGATGGTGAACGCAACAATCACCGGGTGACCTTGATGCAGAAGATGAATGAATTCACGTTCTGAGGTAAAATGGATAACCCTTGCAGGTGGAACGTAGATTCATCATCATATTGTTGAAAACGATTGCTCCCCCATCTAACCTGTAGAAGTTATAAAGAAAAACGCTTCCGAGAGGCTTCTAATAATCTGAAAATCATCAAACAAAGCAACTATGAGAATCCGTGGAAAATACTATAAGACTACAAGTGTTGAAAGTAGATTCAAACATTGAATTACTAACTGTGAAACACGTGCATAGTAGAGCAGATTAGTGTGTGCGAGATCCATCATATATAGGTGCTTCAAGACATAAGACTAGCAGGAGTACCTCGACTGTTCTTAGAAAAAGCATGTTTTGCCTATAACTTACAAAAGTTGATATCATGACATGTCACGATGTCAAGCTCAGGGCTTTGCTTGCTAGTCTCGCTAAATATGGCAACAAGCAGCCATGAGAAACAAAAATGCACTATTTCCCAATAACAGTTCGACAACAATAGAAACAGAAGTAGACGGTTCAATTTCATATCATGGTTTGCCTTAGATAAGAAGACAATATATATATCAGTATCATCTTAGTAACACATGTAAAACCGCAAATGATGCATCACTATACAACTATGACTAAAACTTTGAACTAGTGATTTAAGCCTAAACTTTGACTAAAACAATGTCTTTAGAGGTAAGAGACAAAAGAAAACCAATTACCGAGTATAGTACAGGCTCAGTGCAATACGGTTCTAGCTCATTTTTTTCTAGCCCGGATTTTGCAGACTCCTATCAAACACTTCAACAAACCTAATCAGCCTAAGCAAGATCAGTACACCTGTCTGAACTCAACTGGCCCAAAAAGCTGATAACATTTGGCATTTTTGTACCTCAGTCCCATAAGCATGGGCAAGGACGACTACACAGTTTTTCAGCCAATAACTGACTCAAACAACCCACCCCACCTCCATAGGCAAGCATAATGTAATAACAGACACACTTCCCATAATTTTAAGATTGAGAGTATCCTATATTACATTAAAAAAATGATGAGACTTGCATACTCTATCCCTTTGTTCTTCATTTTTGCAACTCTAGATGTCTGTTTTGTCTACCAATTCACAAATTGCTCAGCAAAAGATCCACTTATGTCGCTACAAGGAAGAAGAAACCTAAGGACACTAGAAGACCTGAAACCTGATATGAACAAGGTAAGACTATACCTAAAACCAACAATCTCATTATGTTTATATTTTCAATTACGTGCACAACACGCTGTCCAGTGATTGGTTCATTTGATTGCCTTCTATTTGCACAAGCATTCTGCTAATCAAATAATGTGGTGTCACGTAGTAGTAGTTCTATTTTCGATCGGTGTACTTGTGAATGGGCTGAATTGAGTTTTTTATCTCCTAAAGAGTCGGAAAAAAAAAAAAAGAAAAAAAAAAAAAAAAGAAAAAAAAAGAAAAGAAAAGAACAACCTAGCTAAGAAAACGGGTCCAAATGGGCCAGACAAGCCGGAAGTCCCCAAGAACATATTTCTAATGCATACAACCTCCCAAATCGTTATGTCAAACAGTTTAAATAATTAATGTTATAGTATAGTTCTTGCAATCATTTTAACGTGCTCATCTATAAATAAACTGAAAACGACCAAAAAGAAGTGTCCACTGGTCGACCTGACCTGCACTTTAAACTACCCTTTTTGACCTGCTGCCCAATCCACTGGACTCACCCATTTTTCGACCTCTAGCACATAACTGGGATGTTATTTGTTTAAATGTGCAAACTAGAAGTCTAAACTGTAAACGCAAATAGCAGGTAGATGGAAATGCAAGGAGATCTATAAAGAAGGTATTGTTTCCGTGTGGTCCTATATTTTTCTAGTAGCACATTATAATGATGTACTATGTCGTCAAATACAACATCATTACAGAACTTAGACCTAACCTCCATGAAATTAACTTCAACTTTGTCCTTTTGGTGAATTAGTAGACGAAAGAGGTTCCCCATTACGGACATTTTTTGGTCAAGATGACATACCCATCTGAATTTTTCAAAGAAATCTTCATTTTTACTACAGTAATAGCCATTTCTACATTGGAAATAACATCATTGAAATTACTGTCAGAACTAACTCTGCTGAGCAAATGACTGAATGTTGAAAGCTGGTGAGCCTTCAGTCCCGGATGGAAATGAAATTGCACCAACTAAACAAGCTTTTCGAAAAATGGGATCCACGTCACCAATCAGCTTGACTGAAATATGCATTATTTACAGCCACACCATGAAGATCCCGAGATGAAGATTCATAAGGTATGTCATTAGAGAATTTATAATTCAGACCCCAATGATGGAGTGCCACATGAAAAAAGCCTTCCCACCTACATGTATATGAGACAGATATAGCAGTATAAGAAGTTATATTTTTCGGCCTAATATCAGTTCAAACGAATATTAACATCTTAGAATAATATATGGTCATGGAAATATATAAAATTGGGATTGTATTTTCATCAATAATTAAGAAGGGTCTTTTTAGTACAACGAAATCATATATTACTCCAAATAATTCATTGGCAACTTTTGAAGCTTAAACTACCAGATAAATTCCTAGAGCAGGGGTAAGAAAAGATTAGTACATGCGAGATGTTCATACTTCGGATGTCATTGTCTTTTAAAGTTAAGGAATTATATAAAGTAATAACATTGGGTGATTTAAAATCCAAAGAATTGATACGTAACTTGTATTCTTGTAATATATAATCAGTCTTTTTTAAAGTTAAGGAATATTATAAACTCTAACATGAAGATTGGAATGATTCCATAAAGTTTGATGTTGTATATAATAGCTTACCTATTTCCAGTTTCACATACTTCCTCCTTGTCTTTTCATTTCCTAAATCATTTGTCCTTTGTGTCTTTCTTCTTCCCTTATTTAAATCCTAAAAACAATGCATAATGTAAAAGAAATACTTGGGTATGAAAAGTAGCTTTCTCTTATTAATGTAAATTTTTTAGTACACTTCACCATGTACGTGGAAATGAAGAGCAACATACTAAGGATGCGGTTCCGAAATCTGTTATGAAGTTTTCACTAGTGGAACATTTCAAGCCATTTACTTTTGGATAGGTTGATTCGGGTTATGTTTAATATCGAATGGGTCAAACATGGAAATTAACATATAAAGATTAAAGATGTTGGAAAAAACTGTATTGTGGGTCAATCCAATATGACCCATTTCGAACCATTCCAAAAGTAAACTAGTTTGACCCAGATGCTTTTTTACTCTTTACCCAGCCTAACCATTTTAACAACGCAAGTTTTATGATAGTTTGTGAGATATAAACGTCTTTGAAAAAACCCGATATTTTTCCATTTGACATTCTTACAATAACCAACTTACACGCATAAATTTTATTTCTAGATAAAACTCAGCAGCAACTTCCTCCAGAACTTTGTCAAGATTAAAGGTGGCAATTTGCGCCCAAAATTAAAAAAATAGGCTAATTTGGGCTGATTCATAAAAGATTGGTACAGATTTAGCTCCCCATTTTTTTGAAATGAGCATGTATGGCACATTTAAATGTTAAATGGGCACTAACGGGCACATATTTTCTCTCAATTGGAGAACACTACAATTGTTTTTAAAGAAAAACTTATAGATGTGATATATATTTAATTTTTTAAATATAAATGATGTGTTACGTTTGAGGAATTTATTTTGTCGTTTTGGGTCTTTTCTAAAGCGATTCGTAAAACATGAGCCCGTTTGGCCCGTGCCCGTTTAAGCCGGTGCCTGTTCGGGCCTGAGCCCGTTTGAACCGTGGCCCGTGCCCGCCCATTTTGCCACCTCTAGTCAAGATGTTTGGTGTAATTACTCGTAACAAAAAAGAAAAAAATTCCCATCAAACTAGGTGTTCATTCCGTTGCAAATAAAGTACAATGATAACAACAAGAATATATATAATGTATGAAAGGATCGTTAGATTACTTGATGGTGAATGCAACAATCACCGGGTGACCTTGATGCAGAAGATGAACGAATTCACGCTCCGAGGTAAAATGGATAACTCTTGATGGCCCAAGATCCTTTGGATATCCAGTATAATACCTTCAAGATTATAATGGCAATACGATACAGTATGAGAGACTTGAAACCATGTACTTCATCGAGAAAGTGAGATCATTATCACAAAGTAATTCTGCGTTTTTTGTATAGAATAAGCTTATTCACTTGAACTACAGAGCAATTAACTATCAACTTTGGTGACTTATGATTAAGCTCATAAGATATGCTTTATGATTGTAACATTTTCATGCTAATCATTGACGTGAAAACATGCTATAAGATCATTTATTTCACCTAGCAATTTCAGAACACCATCTTATTTCCCGAAGAAAGAGTTACATTCTGAATTCGTTTGTCAAATGCAGTACTTCTCTAAAGGCAAAATAACAAAAACTCTTCATTTACAGCTATAACCCCGATATTAGTTTATCAGCATTACTTGTAGCTAAAACTTTATAGTAAACTGATTCTGTAACCGATAGTCTGAGACACGACACCAGAGGACAATAACATGAAAAAATGATGCAGAATCAACGAAATAGCAAATACCAACGAAATAGCAAATGATCCCAAGATGAAGATTCGTAAGGTATGTCGGTAGAGAATTTATAATTCTGACACCAATGATGGAGTGCTACATGAAAAAAGCCTTCCCACCTGCATGCATATGAGACAGATATAGCAGTATAAGAACTTAGATTTTTCTGCCTAATTTCAGTTCAAACGAATATTAACATCATACAATAATATAATCAGTTATGGTGCCGTTCAAAAAAAAAAACTCATATAGACTCGTGGTTGGTTGTGACCAAATATGAATATGTATGACTACATCCGTAAGAAATACTCTAGTATTGGGATTGTATTTTCATCAATAATTAAGAAGGGTCTTTTTAGTATAACGAAATCATATATTACTCCAAATAATTCATTGGCAACTTTTGAAGCTTAAACTGCCAGATAAATTCCTAGGGGTAAGAACAGATTAGTACATGCGAGATGTCATTTCCAAAGATAAGATTGATGCGTGTGTCACTGTGTCTGGTCACAGCACATGTTCATACTTCGGATGTCATTGTTTTTTGAAGTTAAGGAATTATATAAAGTAATAACATTGGATGATTTAAAATCCAAAGAATTGATACTTAACTTGTAATATATAATCAGTCTTTTTTAAAGTTAAGGCAAATTATAAACTCCAACATGAAGAAAGGAATGATTCCATAAAGTTTGATGTTGTATATAATAGCTTACCCATTTCCAGTTTCACATACTTCCTCCTTGTCTTTTCATTTCCTAAATCATTTGTCCTTTGTGTCTTTCTTCTTCCCTTATTTATATCTTTAAAACAATACATAATGTTTGAGCATGAACACCCATTGAGTCTCATAGATTTGTGGTCGAAAATAAAACACAATGAAGACGAAACTGATGAAGATGATGTTGATGATGACGGTGACGACGTGGATTACACAAAGCAAGACTTCCGATGTCAATGTGATCGGTGTGACAAAGAAATCAACTGGTTTCATAGGTATTACTACAAATGTGATCAGTGTCAATACTCGATCCACAAATTCTG
>LBNU01006887.1:115527-133315 GCA_014162995.1 Artemisia annua
CGATAACTCGGTAGTTCATCCGGATTATCACCACCATCGTGTAGTGTTGATAATTGCTACATACGTTGCTTCATTGTATCTTGGGAGGCAATTCGTCAGTAACCCATAACACGATTGTTCTAAAAGAACGGTGGGGGCGAAATTGCTTTAAGGACAGAGATCACTCGCCTTGAAGTAACAAGTAGTAGCATTAAACTTCATTTACAAAACCATCTTTCTAAACCCCAGAACTAACATTTGTTCGTGTATGAATTGCTTTCATTTTAGAGGTGCTTTTATAATTTAGTGATTGAGTTTTATCAAAATGGTTGATCAGGTATGGGAAGACTACTTCAAAACTTCAAAGATGATGACTATCCTCATCTTGTTCATCTTCCGTTTCCGGATCAAACCATGAACCTAATAAAACACTTATTTTCTAAAGAAATTGAGTCTAGTATGTCAGAAACTAACGAAGCGAAGCAAACACACATTAGTCATCAGCATCCACTAATTCTCGTGGATACGACGAAACCAACATCCTCAACACTTTCATGTCATGACCCAATGAAAAAGGTTGAACTTATATGTGACGGATGTTTGAGACCAATTATGAATTCGCCATTTTACATATGTGCCGATGAGGATGAGCATCATTGCAACTTTGCACTCCATGAATGGTGCACCCGACTGCCTTCTGAAATTAAAAACCACCCAGGTCACCCACAACATACCCTTGTTTTCATGCCAAAGGCTCCTTACAAGCCTTTTGGCGTGTTCAGGTGTGATGTTTGCGGATTCGATTGCAATGGATTTGTATATCGTTGTGGCACATGTGAATACGATGTTGATGTCTGTTGTGCGTTCATACCAGAGAAGATCACTCATAAGGCCCACCAAAATCACCTCCTTTCAAGAGTTACCAAACGATTACTCGGCAATAGGTGTCGTTTGTGTTTATACGATATCATTTCGGGCGGGTTTTCATTCAGTTGTGAAGATTGTGGTTTTCATATACATCCTGGTTGTGCTTTGTTAGTGAGTGAGACAATTAGACACAAGTACGACAAACACCCTTATAAGCTGAGTTACTTTCCAATTGAGAACCATAAGGGTGATTACTTTTGTGATATTTGCGAGGAGCAATTTTATCCGGAGCGGGAGGGAAGTTTCTATCATTGTCAAAAGTGTGTCCACTCTATGCATCCTGCCTGCTCTATGCCCATATTTCGCCACAAAAATCCCATTCCTTTCTGGAATATGCATACAGCTGTTCATAAGTATGTGAATGTAAAGTTTGGGGGCCGACTTAACATTGAAACACACCCACACCCTCTTTCATTTGTTCAAGGGCTTAGGGGTGATGGTCGATGTGCAAAAAAATGTGGTTATGGATTGGAGTACAAGATGATCTTAAAGTGTCTACGGTGTGAGTTTGTAATTCATTACTTATGTTTAAACTGATGGCTCCGCATAAATTAGGATGATCTTAAAGTGTCCATGTTAATAATATTGATATTTTTGAGCTTATTTATCCATATCTTTAATTAATGTGTTGCTTTTAATTTAGAGTATGATACCACACCTTTAAAAGTTTGTTCATAATTTGTAAACTTATAAAAAATTGAAGGTTATACATAATTCAAGTATATATACATATATATACTGATGTGTAAACTTATAAAAAATTGAAGGTTATAACCTTAAAGATGTTGGACAAAAAGTATTTTGGGTCAATCCAAGTATCCAACACGACCCATTTCGAACCATTCCAAAAGTTAACTATTTTGACCCAGATACTTTTTTACTCTTTAACTTAAACCTGCCCATTTTAACAACACAAGTCTTATGATAGTTTGTGAGATATAAACATCGTTAAAAAAACCCGATATTTTTCCATTTGACAGTCTTACAATAACCAACTTACACGCATAAATTTTATTTGTGGATAAAACTCAGCAGCAGCTTCCTCCAAAACTTTGTCAAGATGTTTGGTGTAATTACTCCTACCAAAAAGAAAAAGAATGCCATTAAACTAACTATTCATTACAAATCTAAGTATAAAAGATTACAATTAGAAAAGATATGTAATGTATGAAAGGATCTAGATTACTTGATGGTGAATGCAACAATCACTGGGTGACCTTGATGCAGAAGATGAACGAATTCACGCTCTGAGGTAAAATGGATAACTCTTGATGGCCCAAGATCCTTTGGATATCCAGTATAATACCTACAAGATTATAATGGCAATACAATACAGTATGAGAGACTTGAAACCATGTACTTCTTCGAGAAAGTGAAATCATTATCACAAAGTGGTTCTGCGTTTTTGTATAAAATAAGCTTATTCACATGAACTACAGAGCAATTAACTATCAACTTTGGTGATTTATGATTAAGCTCATAAGATATGTTTTGATTGTAACATTTTCATGCCAATCATCGAGGTGAAAACATGCTATAAGATCATTTATTTCACCTAGTAATTTCAGTAACACCATCTTATTTCCCGAAAAAAGAGTTACATTCTAAATTCGTTTGTCAACTGCACTACCTCTAACAGAAAATAATAAAAACTCTTCATTTACAGCTATAACCCTGATATTAGTTTATCCGCATTACTTGTGGCTAAAACTTGATAAAAAGATGCAGAATCAATGAAATAGCAAATACTAAAGAAAAATAATCCTTTACAACAATAACTAATTCATCATCATGTGTTGAAAAACGATTGCTCCCCTATCTATATCTGTAGAAGTTATAAAGAACAACGCTCCCGAGAGGCTTCTAATAATCTGAAAAATATCAAACAAAGCAACTGTAGATTATTTCACTACACTATGAGAATCCATGAAAACTACTACTATAAGACTACAAGTGTTGAATGTAAATTCAAACATTGAATTACTAACTGTGAAACACGTGCATAGTAGAGCACGAACAGAGTAGTGTGTGCGAGATCCATCATATATATAAAAGTGCTTCAAGACATAAGACCTGGCAGGAGTACCTCGACTGTTCTTAGAAAAAGCATGTTTAGCCTATAACTTTACAAAAGTTGATATCATGTCACGATGTCAAGCTCAGGGTTTTGCTTGCTAGTCTCGCTATATATGCAGGGGCGGAGCTATTAAGGGACCCGGAAGGGTCCCGGCCCCCTTAGGCCTAAACACGTTAGTGTATTTTTTCGCGATTTCATGTGTTATTCCGGAAAAAAATTGTTTCGGCCCTCCCATTTAATGTTCTTCCGGAACAAAATTTGTTTCGGCCCTCCCAAAATTTTTTTTCTAGCTCCGCCATTGTATATATGGCAACAAGCAGCATGAGAAACAAAAATGCACTATTTCCCAATAACAGTTCGACAACAATAGAAACAGAAGTAGACAGTTCAATTTCATATTGTGGTTTGCCTTAGATAAGAAGACAATATATATCAGTATCATCTTAGTAACACATGTAAAACCACAAATGATGCATCACTATACGACTATGACTAAAACTTTGAACTAGTGATTTAAGCCTAAACTTTGACTAAAACAATGTCTTTTAGAGGTAAGAAAAAAAGAAAACCAATTACCGAGTATAGTACAGGCTAAGTGCAATACGGTTCTAGCTCATTTTTTTCTAGCCCCGATTTTGCAGACTCCTATCAAACACTTCAACAAACCTAATCAGCCTAAGCAAGATCAGTACACCTGTCTGAACTGAACTGGCCCAAAATTTAGGAATGTATCCAAGAAAAATTAATAGTAAAAAGCTGATAACATTTGGCATTTTTGTACCTCAGTCCCATAAGCATGGGCAAGGACGACTACACAGTTTTTCAGCCAATAATTTACTCAAACAACCCACCCCACCTCCATACATATATATATAGGGCAGGCATAATGTAATAACAGACACACTTCCCATAATTTTAAGATCCACTTATGTTGCTACAAGGAAGAAGAAGCCTTCTATGTGCAACAATCTGATATGTTTATATTTTCATTTACATACACAACACACTGTCCAGTGATTGGTTCATTGGATTGCCTTCTATGTTCACAAGCATTCTGCTAATCGTATAATGTGGTGTCACATAGTAGTAGAAGTACTATTTTCGATCAATGTACTTGTGAATGGGCTGAATTGAGTTTTTTTTTTTTTTTTTTTTTTTTTTTTTTTTTTTTTTTTTTTTTTTTTTTTTTTTTTNACATAACTGGGATGTTATTTGTTTAAATGTGCAAACTAGAAGTCGAAACTTTGTCCTTTTGGTGAATTAGTAGACGAAAGAGGTCTTCCATCCCCATTATGGGCATTTATTGGTCAAGATGACATACCCATCTGAATTTTTCAAAGAAATCTTCATTTTTACTAATAGCCATTTCTACATTGGAAATAACAACATTGAAATAACTGTCAGAACTAATTCTGCTGAGCAAATGACTGAATGTTGAAAGCTGGCGAGTCAGCCTTCAGTCTCGGATGGAAATGAAATTGCACCAACTAAACAAGCTTTTCGAAAAATGGGACCACGTCACCAATCAGCTTGACTGCAATATGCATTAACTTTACAGCCATCTCATGAAGATCCCGAGATGAAGATTCGTAAGGTATGTAGGTAGAGAACTTATAATTCTGGCCCCAATGATGGAGTGCCACATGAAAAAAGCCTTCCCACCTGCATGTATATGAGACAGATATAGCAGTATAAGAAGTTATATTTTTCGGCCTAATATCAGTTCAAACGAATATTAACATCTTAGAATAATATATGGTCATGGAAATATATAAAATTGGGATTGTATTTTCATCAATAATTAAGAAGGGTCTTTTTAGTACAACGAAATCATATATTACTCCAAATAATTCATTGGCAACTTTTGAAGCTTAAACTACCAGATAAATTCCTAGAGCAGGGGTAAGAAAAGATTAGTACATGCGAGATGTTCATACTTCGGATGTCATTGTCTTTTAAAGTTAAGGAATTATATAAAGTAATAACATTGGGTGATTTAAAATCCAAAGAATTGATACGTAACTTGTATTCTTGTAATATATAATCAGTCTTTTTTAAAGTTAAGGAATATTATAAACTCTAACATGAAGATTGGAATGATTCCATAAAGTTTGATGTTGTATATAATAGCTTACCTATTTCCAGTTTCACATACTTCCTCCTTGTCTTTTCATTTCCTAAATCATTTGTCCTTTGTGTCTTTCTTCTTCCCTTATTTAAATCCTAAAAACAATGCATAATGTAAAAGAAATACTTGGGTATGAAAAGTAGCTTTCTCTTATTAATGTAAATTTTTTAGTACACTTCACCATGTACGTGGAAATGAAGAGCAACATACTAAGGATGCGGTTCCGAAATCTGTTATGAAGTTTTCACTAGTGGAACATTTCAAGCCATTTACTTTTGGATAGGTTGATTCGGGTTATGTTTAATATCGAATGGGTCAAACATGGAAATTAACATATAAAGATTAAAGATGTTGGAAAAAACTGTATTGTGGGTCAATCCAATATGACCCATTTCGAACCATTCCAAAAGTAAACTAGTTTGACCCAGATGCTTTTTTACTCTTTACCCAGCCTAACCATTTTAACAACGCAAGTTTTATGATAGTTTGTGAGATATAAACGTCTTTGAAAAAACCCGATATTTTTCCATTTGACATTCTTACAATAACCAACTTACACGCATAAATTTTATTTCTAGATAAAACTCAGCAGCAACTTCCTCCAGAACTTTGTCAAGATTAAAGGTGGCAATTTGCGCCCAAAATTAAAAAAATAGGCTAATTTGGGCTGATTCATAAAAGATTGGTACAGATTTAGCTCCCCATTTTTTTGAAATGAGCATGTATGGCACATTTAAATGTTAAATGGGCACTAACGGGCACATATTTTCTCTCAATTGGAGAACACTACAATTGTTTTTAAAGAAAAACTTATAGATGTGATATATATTTAATTTTTTAAATATAAATGATGTGTTACGTTTGAGGAATTTATTTTGTCGTTTTGGGTCTTTTCTAAAGCGATTCGTAAAACATGAGCCCGTTTGGCCCGTGCCCGTTTAAGCCGGTGCCTGTTCGGGCCTGAGCCCGTTTGAACCGTGGCCCGTGCCCGCCCATTTTGCCACCTCTAGTCAAGATGTTTGGTGTAATTACTCGTAACAAAAAAGAAAAAAATTCCCATCAAACTAGGTGTTCATTCCGTTGCAAATAAAGTACAATGATAACAACAAGAATATATATAATGTATGAAAGGATCGTTAGATTACTTGATGGTGAATGCAACAATCACCGGGTGACCTTGATGCAGAAGATGAACGAATTCACGCTCCGAGGTAAAATGGATAACTCTTGATGGCCCAAGATCCTTTGGATATCCAGTATAATACCTTCAAGATTATAATGGCAATACGATACAGTATGAGAGACTTGAAACCATGTACTTCATCGAGAAAGTGAGATCATTATCACAAAGTAATTCTGCGTTTTTTGTATAGAATAAGCTTATTCACTTGAACTACAGAGCAATTAACTATCAACTTTGGTGACTTATGATTAAGCTCATAAGATATGCTTTATGATTGTAACATTTTCATGCTAATCATTGACGTGAAAACATGCTATAAGATCATTTATTTCACCTAGCAATTTCAGAACACCATCTTATTTCCCGAAGAAAGAGTTACATTCTGAATTCGTTTGTCAAATGCAGTACTTCTCTAAAGGCAAAATAACAAAAACTCTTCATTTACAGCTATAACCCCGATATTAGTTTATCAGCATTACTTGTAGCTAAAACTTTATAGTAAACTGATTCTGTAACCGATAGTCTGAGACACGACACCAGAGGACAATAACATGAAAAAATGATGCAGAATCAACGAAATAGCAAATACCAACGAAATAGCAAATGATCCCAAGATGAAGATTCGTAAGGTATGTCGGTAGAGAATTTATAATTCTGACACCAATGATGGAGTGCTACATGAAAAAAGCCTTCCCACCTGCATGCATATGAGACAGATATAGCAGTATAAGAACTTAGATTTTTCTGCCTAATTTCAGTTCAAACGAATATTAACATCATACAATAATATAATCAGTTATGGTGCCGTTCAAAAAAAAAAACTCATATAGACTCGTGGTTGGTTGTGACCAAATATGAATATGTATGACTACATCCGTAAGAAATACTCTAGTATTGGGATTGTATTTTCATCAATAATTAAGAAGGGTCTTTTTAGTATAACGAAATCATATATTACTCCAAATAATTCATTGGCAACTTTTGAAGCTTAAACTGCCAGATAAATTCCTAGGGGTAAGAACAGATTAGTACATGCGAGATGTCATTTCCAAAGATAAGATTGATGCGTGTGTCACTGTGTCTGGTCACAGCACATGTTCATACTTCGGATGTCATTGTTTTTTGAAGTTAAGGAATTATATAAAGTAATAACATTGGATGATTTAAAATCCAAAGAATTGATACTTAACTTGTAATATATAATCAGTCTTTTTTAAAGTTAAGGCAAATTATAAACTCCAACATGAAGAAAGGAATGATTCCATAAAGTTTGATGTTGTATATAATAGCTTACCCATTTCCAGTTTCACATACTTCCTCCTTGTCTTTTCATTTCCTAAATCATTTGTCCTTTGTGTCTTTCTTCTTCCCTTATTTATATCTTTAAAACAATACATAATGTTTGAGCATGAACACCCATTGAGTCTCATAGATTTGTGGTCGAAAATAAAACACAATGAAGACGAAACTGATGAAGATGATGTTGATGATGACGGTGACGACGTGGATTACACAAAGCAAGACTTCCGATGTCAATGTGATCGGTGTGACAAAGAAATCAACTGGTTTCATAGGTATTACTACAAATGTGATCAGTGTCAATACTCGATCCACAAATTCTGCGCCGAGCTTCCAGAAACATTGCAACACCATTCCAATGTTTGTCGTTGTCGTCAACATCATCTTATTCTTCAACAAATTGAAGGCAGCTGGAACTGCAATATATGCGGAACCAGTCATAACCCACATGAGCTTTTATATCGTTGCCCTGAATGTTATTTTAAAATTGATTTGCATTGTGCTACGAGATATCTAAAAACCAACATCATTCACCAACCTAGCCACCTACACCCACTGGTTTGCGTTGCTAAAGAAATTTTATGTGAGTGTGATGCGTGTGGGAAGAAACATGAAGGGGTCTTTTATCAATGTGCTACTTGTCCATTCCTGTTACTCCACAGTGATTGTGCATTCCTACCCAAAAACTTGTCAATCCAACAAACTACAAATGATATTTTTTCTCATCCTCACCCACTCACCCTTGCTTATTCCTTTGTGATTGAAGATGCTGAAGTTAGATATTGGATTAAGTGTAGGGTATGCAATCGTCGTTTTGATAATGCGTATCTATGGATTTATAAATGCGACAGGTGCAGATACTATGCTCATCTAGATTGTGCAACAGCTAGACACGAGCCGTTCATGTCCATCCTCATGTCTCCCGGTAAGACTACTACTGTACATATCAATTTATACTTTATCACTGCATAAATGCATAGCGACGCATTTTGGATTTTGGCCAAATACGTTTTGATTTTGGCCGAATCCACTCAACATCACTAAATTTGAACAATTTTGTCATTTAAGTCATTCAAGTTTCATATTACTAGAGACCTGCTACTACAGGTAACATTTACAGAAAAAGTTTACTTAATAACCACACAGTGTAATAAGTGTTTCATTTAACTAACTCAGTTTGAATAGTTGTGAAAAATAAAACTTGGTGAGGTAAATGGGAGTGAATGAGAGTTGAAAATTGGTTACTAGCTCTACGTTTCCCCTTTTTAATAAATATTGTGTCACCAAAATAAATAAATAAATAAGAGAACTCAAAATTAAATCTCGCACTAAATGAGTTTTGAATTGTTGCGACACTTTTGTTCGTGTATGAATTGCTTGCATTTTAGAGGTGCTTTGACAATTTAGTGATTGAGTTTTATAATAATGGTTGATCAGGTATGGGAAGACTCCTTAAAAACTTCAAAGATGATGACTATCCTGATCTTGTTCATCTTCCGTTTCCGGATCAAACCATGAACCTAATAAAACACTTATTTTCTAAAGAAATTGAGTCTAGTATGTCAGAAACTAACGAAGCGAAGCAAACACACATTAGTCATCAGCATCCACTAATTCTCGTGGATACTACGAAACCAACATCCTCAACACTTTCATGTCATGACCCAATGAAAAAGGTCGAACTTATATGCAATGGATGTGTGAGGCCAATTATGGATTCGCCGTTTTACACATGTGCCGATGAGGATGAGCATCATTGCAACTTTGCACTTCATGAATGGTGCACCCGACTGCCTTCTGAAATTAAAGACCACCCAGGTCACCCACAACATACCCTTGTTTTCATGCCAAAGGTCCCTTATAAGCCTTTTGGCGTGTTCGAGTGTAATGTTTGCGGATTCCATTGCAATGGATTTGTCTATTGTTGTGTCAGCTGTAAATACAATGTTGATGTCTGTTGTGCGTTCATACCTGACAAGATCACTCATAAGGCCCACCAAAATCACCTCCTTTCAAGAGTACTTACCAAAAGAGTTCACGGCGATGGCTGTCGTTTGTGCTTCTGGGGTATCGATTCGGACGAGTTTGCATTCAGTTGTCAAGATTGTGGTTTTCATATACATCCTGGTTGTGCTTTGTTAGTGAGTGAGACAATTAGACACAAGTACGACAAACACCCATTAAAGCTGAGTTACTTACCAATTGAGAACCATAAGGGTGATTACTTTTGTGATATTTGCGAGGAGCAATTTTTGCCGGAGTACGAGGGAAGTTTCTATCATTGTCAAAAGTGTGTCCAGTCTATGCATCCTGACTGCTCTATGCCTATATTTCGCCACAAAAATCCCATTCCTTCCTGGAAGGTCCATAAAGCTGTTAATAAGTATGCGAATATAAAGTTTGGGGGGCGACATAACATTGATAGACACCCACACCCTCTTTCATTTGTTCAAGGGCTTAAGAGCCATGGTAGATGCGCTAACTGTCGTTCTGAGGTTGACTACGACTTGATCCTTAAGTGTCTACTGTGTGAGTTTATAATTCATTACCATTGTGTTTAAGCTGAGGTTGATGCTATTTATCTTCTCAAGTTTGTATTTTTATGGCCCCGCTTGGATTGTACTCCGTAATATTTATATTTTTGAGCTTATGTTAATCTTTATTTGTTTATTTATTTTTAATATCTTAATTAGACCTTGTCAGATATTTTTGGTAATGCATAGAGAATCGGATCATGATTTACTAAACTTTTTTGTGTTTGTTTGTGCCAATGTTTTAAAACCCGGCCGGGAATGGGGACCGGTCCGTTGTAAGCCGGGTTTATGCTTAAATTGGAAGCCGACTGACCGGGTTTTGGGTAAACCGGGTCGAACCGCCAGACCGGAAACCGGTCGGGTCAACCAATATGAAAGGAAAATAAAGAGGATGATACAACAAAAATTGGACATGCTCGCCGTGTAATTTAAGGATGCGTTTTTATTCTTGTTAGACATTAGGGATGGCAACAGGGCGGGGAATCTCGGAGATCGCATTTCCCATCCCCATCCCCTTTCTTACTCTCCATCCCCATCCTCGTTTCCTACTCTCCATCCCCATCCCCCTTTCCTACTCTCCATCCCCATCCCCGGCCCCATCCCCATCGGGAAATTGTTTTACATCCCCATCTCTATCCCCAATGGGGATCGGGGATCCCCGCGGGGATTCGTGTATTTTCTATCCTTAATGAAATAAATATGAAATTTGTACAAACTCATCGAAAGTATAAACAATTTGATGCATATAATGTCTTAAAAACGTATATCGTACATCGTTAAATTAATTACAATGTCAATTCAAATTTAAAGCATCCCAAATATTGAAACATTACATAAAATATAAAAACAATGTGCTATGTGTCTTTTGGACAAAACATTAGTTGATTAATATGTAGTTAATGCTTATACTTTTAACAATATTTGATTCTTTAAATATCACATAGAATATAAATATACATGTCAATACTCATAAATATGTACAAGTAAATCTAGTATGATATACATATATTTTTTTTACACATATGCATTCAAATGTTCGAGGTCGGGTTTGGGTTCAGGGATTTATGCTACCCTCATCCCGCCCCATCCCCATTTTCATAATTCGGGGATTCCTCGTCCCCATCCCCATCTCCGGTCAACTCGGGGATTCCCCAGTCAAATCGGGTTTGAGGATCGGATCCCCATCTAGCATGGGTTTTTTTGCCATCTCTACTAGACATTATGAGTATTGAATAATGTGGTGATCTAAGCTTCTATAACAAATATACTACTCTATTTGATGATGTGGTTATTGAAATGAGTCTTTTCTTATTAAGACTACAAGTAATTTATATAATTATCTTTGTTGGGTAAAAAAAACTATTAATATTAGTTTTATATTAGGCATTTAGACGTGCTTAGTTAATACTGTATTGAATTGATGTTATACAATGCATTATGTTTTTCTTTATGTACATTTCAAATAAGGTTGATTTTCTTTTTGCATACAACCTGTTTGAACCAGCGGTTGAACCGGTGACTTGGTCATGTCGATTCAAAACCCGAGTTTTAAAACATTGGTTTGTGTTGCTTTAAATTTATGATACTACACCTTTAAAAGTTTATTCATTTGTTCAAGGGCTTAAGGGCGATCGTGTGAGTAACTAGGTGGCGGGCATATATTGACGATGTCTAGGGATATTTGGCGCCGCTTTACGCTAATTATCTTCTCAAGTTTGTGTCTTATATACTCTTTTATCTTTTATTTTATTTTGCTTTTTCGCTTGGATTGTAATAATGTATCATAGCTGTACCGAGTTAACGTTATCGATATTTGGTAGATTTGTTAAATAACTTAGGAATGCATAAACAATCATATAAGGATTTAGTAAACATTTTGGATTTTGGTTTTTGTTTGTGTTGCTTCACGAAATCGAACTTCAACAAATCTTTTGAACCATCTAGCCAACCGAACAAAGAACAATTTGAGAAGCGACCCACAAGAATTGGTCCAGAGCAGGTCTAGGCCGTGAATGTTTGACTATCAATAAGTCAAGTATATAGCAATTAATGAAGCATTTCTAACATGTATACTTTTGCATATCAAAGATTCCTAGAATACCAACAGTAGCACCATTTTACTTGCGACTGAACGAGCCTATGTTGTGGCGTTTGAAGAACTCTCTGAATCCGTATGCGCTGACATCGTAGTTATACTGGAAACACAAAACAGGAAAGGAATGGATGGTCAGTATAAATATACTTTAAAAAATATCAAGCACAAGAAACGGCTCCATATCCTGAATACATTTGGACAAAGAGCAAGCGTAAATGTAAGAAAAAACACTGATAAACTAATGTTGGATATAAACGAAAGAATTAAACGGAGAATTTTACGAAGAATTCAAGGTTATACGTACACAATGCACACACATATATATCTACATATTTATGCAAAGTGTTTGTGCATATCTACATGCACGTTAATACATATATGTGTATATCTACATAGGTGTACATGCATATGCGTTTCCAGACACATATAAACTAAATAGGTGCAAAGAACTCACAGGTAAAACTTTCACGGCGTACTTTGTGACATTTGGATCAACAGCATTTCCTTGCGCAGATGCCTGTACCAAATGACAAAATCCATATGAACAATGATGGTATACGTCTGATGACATTAAGAGACCAAAATAAAGAGTACGCAGATAACAAAAACAGTATAAAACTTACTTGTGCTGGACTATGAAACATTTCTATAAATGGATAATCCTTCTTTTGTCGTGTCATACAGAATCCAATATATTTTGGACACTCAACCTGAAATACACCATCAAAAAACCAAAAAATATTGAGAATTTGTCCAAAGAATGCTTGGAAATTCCAAATAAGTATGTTTTCGCTAGCATAGAGTAATTGCATTTTATTATTAATGACGAGGTGTGACAACATTAGAAGTAAAAGAAATACTTGGGTATGAAAAGTAGCTTTCTCCTAATTAACGTAACTTCTTTAATAATACACTTCACCGTGTAGGTGGAAATGAAGAGCAACATACTAAGGATGCGGTTCCAAAATTCTGTTATGAAGTTATCACTAGTGGGCCATTTCAATCCATTTACTTGTGAATAGGTCGATTCGGGTTATGTTTAATCCCTAATGGGTCAAACACAGAAAATAACATATAAAAGATTAAAGATGTTGGACAAAAAGTATTTTGGGTCAATCCAAGTATCCAACACAACCCATTTCAAACCATTCCAAAAGTTAACTATTTTGACCCAGATACTTTTTTACTCTTTAACCAAACCTGCCCATTTTAACAACGCAAGTCTTATGATAGTTTGTGAGATATAAACGTCTTTGAACAAAACCGATATTTTTCCATTTGACAGTCTTACAAGTTACAATAACCAACTTACACGCATAAATTTTATTTGCGGATAAAACTCAGCAGCAGCTTCCTCCAGAACCTTGTCAAGATGTTTGGTGTAATTACTCCTAACAAAAAAAGAAAAGAAAATTCCCATCAAACTAGGTGCTCATTCATTGCAAATAAAGTACAAAAGATAACAAGGAAATGTATATAAAGTATGAAAGGATCTTTAGATTACTTGATGGTGAATGCAACAATCACCGGGTGACCTTGATGCAGAAGATGAACGAATTCACGCTCTGAGGTAAAATGGATAACCCTTGATGGCCCAAGATCCTTTGGATATCCAGTATAATACCTACAAGATTATAATGGCAATACGATACAGTATGAGAGACTTGAAACCATGTACTTCCTTTGAGAAAGTGAAATCATTATCACAAAGTGGTTCTGCTTTTTTCTATAGAATAAGCTTATTCACATGAACTACAGAGCAATTAACTATCAACTTTGGTGATTTATTATTAAGCTCATAAGATATGCTTTATGATTGTAACATTTTCATGCCAATCATCGATGTGAAAACATGCTATAAGATCATTTATTTCACCTAGCAATTTCAGTAACACCATCTTATTTCCCGAAAAGAGAGTTACATTCTGAATTTGTTTGTCCACTGCACTACCTCTCTGAAGGCAAAATAACAAAAACTTTTCATTTACAGCTCTAACCACGGTATTAGTTTATCAGCATTACTTGTGACTAGAACTTAAAAGTGAATGTACCGTTTAAAATGCATGCAAATTAGAGTTAAAAACCAGTTTATCACCCTAACTTATCGTAAACTGATTCTGTAACCAAGAGTCTAAGACACCAGAGGACAATAAAATGAAGAAAAAAGATGCAGAATCAACGAAATAGCAAATACCAAAGAAAAATAATCCTTTACTACAACAATAACTTAGTGCATACTTGCAGGTGGAACGAAGATTCATCATCATATTGTTGAAAAACGATTGCTCCCCCATCATAATCTGTAGAAGCTATAAAGAGAGACGCTTCCGAGAGGCTTCTAATAATCTGAAAAACATCAAATACAGCAACTGTAGATTATTTTACTACACTATGTGATAGAATGCCATAAATCCTGATATCCCTGGAAATTACTACATGACTACAAGTGTTATTACTAACTGTGAAACACGTGCATAGTAGAGCAGAGTATTGTGTGCAAGATCCATCATATATAATATAGGTGCTTCAAGGCATAAGACCTATGCTGGAGTACCTCGACCGTTCTTAGAAATAGCATGTTTAGCCTATAACTTTACAAAAGTTGATATCATGACACGATGAGGTCTGGGTTTTGCTCGCTATATATGGCAACAAGCAGCCACGAGAAACAAAAATGCACTATAACAGTTCCTCAACAATAGAAACAGAAGTAGACGGTTCAATTTCATATTGTGGTTTGCCTTCGATAAGAAGACAACATATATATCAGTATCATCTTAGTAACATGTGTAAAACTGCAAATGATGCATCACTATATGATATCCCAAAAATAAATGAAAATGCAATGAAGTAAGAAAAATGTAATCCAACTAGACCCTGTTCGTGAGCATCTGAGCGATTCCCCCTAACAAACTAGATTGTTTATTTGATGTAGAAGCAATAGAATTTGTTGGTTTAGTTTGGCCTATCAAATACTAGTCCAATTCATGCTACAATCAAAGGCGCGTTAAGACCTCCTTTTATATAATAATATAAACCAGAGCCGTATACGAGGGTGTGCAAGGTGTGCTACGTGTAGGGCCTCAAATTTTTAGGGGCCTCAAAATATATGATCCGTTATATATTTGAGGCCTCAAAATTCATTTCCAACAAAAAATGCTAACGTTGTACAATCTTATGTTGTAAATATTTGTTAAAACTTAAAATAGATCATCAAAATACAATGTTTCTTGTTTCAATAGCTGGTATAATATATTTTTGACATCGCATTTAGATATCGTATAAGCTTTTGCACAGGGCCTCCGTTCGCTCAGCTACGGTACTATAATAAATAAACCAACATATGTTTTCAAAATACGCTTCTGAGTCGTTATTCCTGTAAAGGACAATCCTTTCACGCTATTAAGTCGTTATATCATACATACATTTCAAAAACCGTCTATTCGACCACTGGGCATTGTTAACAGCCTAACAAAAAGTAACGAAAGCGAAGATCACGCGTAAAGCCAAAACAGGTTAATTGTGACAAACAAGAACCAATCTTTAAAGCCTATATTTCATCTAAAATCACAAACCAAAACATATAACAGCAAAAAGAAATGAAACATTAAAACTAGCTAATGATTCTTCTAGTAACAATAGTCACTTAGAAATTCAACACCAAATATATGTGTATGTAAAATAAAGGTAACAGAATCTAATTAATTTTATATGATATGAAGAATTAAAGAATTGATAAAAATAGGAAATTGATTGGCACCTTGATAAGAAAAAGGATTATAATTTCATTTCAGATGCGGGTTTCGATCTTGTTCAATTTTTACTACAGTGTTATTGTTTTAGGGTTTTAGCCGACCCATGGGTTTTATTTTGACCCGGTTTTAAATACCGTACAATTTTTCCTTTTTAACCAGTTTTGAAGTAGTACTCTAAAGTAAGGTCACATTCGATTTCGGGGTTTCGGCCGGTTTATGGCTTATTTGGTTTTGGGCTTATGTTTCCGTAAGCTCACTTTTTGTACTTTATTTTGAAACTTTTCGGTTTATATAACCTTATTATGACATAATAAGCTTAAATAAGTGGAAAAAATTCAAAATAAGCTACAAAAAGTGAAGCCCAAAATCAAATAAACAATAAGCCGGCTATATAAATCGAAACAAACACCCCTTTCAATTAAGGCCAAAAGTTCTTTATAGATCCAACTTTTACCATAGAACCCATCAAGCAATCTTAGTCACTCATTTTTTTTTTTATCAAAATAAAAAAATAAACTTCCACCCTTTTTTTAAAACTTAAATATTTCGCAAACCGTAAATCGTCAAGCTACAAAAAAATATCATCGCGACGAGAATTAAATTATCTTTCTATAGACATGCATTGTTATATACTTTCGACGAACTTTTTTTCGATGAACTTTATTTTTTTCGCCCAGAAAAATCATATATGATTCGTAAGAATCATATATGATTCGATTTTAACAAATCATATATGATTCTTACGAATCATATATGATTCGTAAGAATCATATATGATTCGTTAGAATCGAATCATATATGATTTTTTACGAATCATATATGATTTTTACGAATCATATATGATTCTTTCTGGGCGGAAATTAAAAAAAAAAAGTTCGTCGAAAGTATATAACAATGCATATCTATAGAAAGATCATTTAATTCTCGTCGCGATGGTATTTTTTTTGTAGCTTGAAGATTTACCGTTTGCAAGATATGTTGTTTTGAAAAGAAAAAAAGTTGAAAATATAAATGGGTGGCTATGATTGATTGATAGGTTCTATGGCATATATGGGTTCTTCATGGATCTCAACTCAATTAAGTTGTTTAATTTGAGAAATTTACTTAATTTGGTTAATTGATACTTCTTTCGTGTCTTGCAAAGTTGCAATAAGTATGCACATTTTTGTTTTGGTTTATCTCAAAATAAATGTTTACTTGTTATTCAACCAATTAAATAAGACTTTGATGATAGATTTTCCAAGACTTTGTATATTTTCAAAGTTGATGTGTATTATGGGACGGAGGGTTTTAAACTTAATCCAAAAAGTACGAAACAAACAAAACCGTTCATCTATGTAGAGATATATCATATATATACACAAACATTATAGTTGAACATGACTTAATAGCAATTCGAAACAAACAAGCCCTAAAACTTGTTTGGTAACAGACATTTAAACGTTATTTTCTAAATGCTACTTATGAAAACGTCCAGGGTTATTTTTATTTTATTTTTTGTCATAAACACATTCATAAAAAAGCAATTACTAGTCAACTACTAACCTTACTACCTTAGTGTTTAGTTGTTTACCATACCCATTATCTTTTTCTCACGCCACAATGTGATCAAAGTTGTATTCTTTTCCCGTTGAATTTGAGTTATGAAATGATAGCTTTATCCGTTTTGTGTATGTTATCACTTATCAAAACTGAAATTTAAATCTACATAATGACTCAAATGAGAAGAAATGTAAAGATAGTAAGTTATTGATCTTTGCGTTTAAATTGCATAATTTTTTTTTTTTTTTTTTTTTTTTTTTAATGGAAAA